>PISX010008309.1:0-82866 GCA_004024625.1 Mellivora capensis | reverse complement strand
TTATTTGCAGAGCATAACAAATAACACGGAGGACATGGGGAGATGGAGAGGAGAAGGGAGTTGAGGGAAATTGGGGGGGAGATGAACCATGAGAGACTATGGACTCTGAAAAACAACCTGAGGGTTTTGAAGGGGCGGGGGTAGGAGGTTGGGGGAGCCAGGTGGTGGGTATTATGGAGGGCACGCATTGCATGGAGCACTGGGTGTCATGTAAAACTATGAATTCTGTTACGCTGAAAAGAAATGAAATAAAAAAATAAAATAAAATAAAAAAATAAAATTTAAATATGTTATTAGTAAAAGCTATATTTTTAAAATATTCACCTATAAAAATTATGTTCAAAAATATTTACTATGTAGAAAAAAAAAATGGAAAGTCTATAATGTATTTCAAAGATACATGAGAACTAGCTCAGGCACTCATTACATACTTAGCTAATACAAGCGCCTCCATCATAGTAGTCCTACCCTATCTCCTAGCTCACTGTTAATTATTTAAAGAGCAAAAATTAAAATATGATGACAATGTTTACTATTAAATGGCAATCATGATTCAATTAAAAACACTCATACCCCTGGAAAGAAAATTGGTCACAATCACATCTAGTGCATTATAGGTACCAAATATAAAGGCATTGATTAGGGTGCCTGGTGGCTGAGTAGGTTGTGTCCACCTTCGACTCAGGTCATGATCTCAGGGTCCTGGTATTGAGTCCTGCATCAGCCTCCCTGCCAGGGAGCCTGCTTCTCCCCCTCCCTCTGCCTGTCACTCTCCCTGCTTGGGCTCTCTCTCTCTTTCTCTGTCAAATAAATAAATAAAACCTTTTTTAAAAAGCTGTTAATTATTTTGAATAAATGAATGTTCAATTTTGGTATATAATTTTATATCACATCAGACTTTTCATCTATTATTTTACTTTGAAATAGGACCAGTAGATGAAGCTGCTATTTATAAGGATGGCCAAATATCAGAACAGACTTTTCTTTTTTTTCTTTTTTTTTCTTTTTTTTATTAAATATTTTTTTTAATTTCTTTTCAGCGTAACAGAATTCATAGTTTTACACCACACCCAGTGCTCCATGGATTGCGTGCCCTCCATAATACCCACCACCAGGCTCCCCCAACCTCCCACCCCCAGCCCCTTCAAAACCCTCAGGTTGTTTTTCAGAGTCCATAGTCTCTCATGGTTCATCTCTCCCCCAATTTCCCTCAACTCCCTTCTCCTCTCCCTCTCTTCATGTCCTCTGTGTTATTTGTTATGCTCCGCAAATAAGTGAAACCATATGATAATTGACTCTCTCTGCTTGACTTATTTCACTCAGCATAATCTCTTCCAGTCCCGTCCATGTTGCTACAAAAGTCGGGTATTCATCCTTTTGATGGAGGCATAATACTCCATAGTGTATATGGACCACATCTTCTTCATTCATTCGTCTGTTGAAGGGCATCTTGGTTCTTTCCACAGTTTGGCGACCGTGGCCATTGCTGCTATAAACATTGGGGTACAGATGGCCCTTCTTTTCACCACATAGAACAGACTTTTCTTATATTATCTTTTGGTCTATAAAATGATTTTAGTGATTAATAGGAAAGGCTATAAATATTGAATAAATGTTCATGGCCAATAAAATGACTCCTACTCTGAAAGGATATAAGGAGAATGAAATTTATTCATACTCTTAAAAAAATATTTAATGTTTACATATTTTAATCTCCATTCTGCCAATCTTGGACCAGAACTGATAACTCAAGAAACAAGATGAAACAAAATTTTTCTTTCATATTTGACCTAATAACAGATGAAAAAGGCAGATGCATGCAAGGAAAAAGTAAAGTACATAGTGACATCTGGACTGTCTTAGAATGAGAAGAGAGGGTTTCCTTGTCTGCATTCAACTACATTACATTCCAGGTATGTGTCTTAAATTTTAACACATTAGTAAATGTTTATGCATCTAAAGCTGGATAGTAGAAAAAGTTAATAGAGTGTGCCTATAATTTTTTGAAAATAAATAACTTGTCGTAACTGAGGAAAAACAAACTTGCTCCAAAAAAAACAGATGCAAAAACATATGGAGAGTGGGAAAAAATACTGATAGGTCAGATTAACGCCAATTATTTCAAAAAAAAGTAAATTTTTTATTCCTAGTTTTGATTATGAAAGCAAAATATAGTTTTCCTACACTTTGAGGAAAATTGACTAGCTCTATGGTTATGTGCACAGATGACAACTGGACAGACACATTAAAAGATAATTTAGGGGACCAATCTGCTTTATAAGTTTTAATGCTATCTCTCCAAGGAGCTATAGGCCCAGGACTACTGTGGGTCTGGAAGTCAACAAACTGAAGGCTGCCACAGAACGGTTGGTACAGAGGGACTCGAGAAGTCCCGGGTGGAAGTTTAAAATAGATCCAAAAGAGGGACTAAAGAAAGGAGGGAAGAGGTGCCTGGCTGGTTCAATCAGTAAAGCATTTGACTCTTGATTTCACAGTTGTGAGTTCAAGCCCCATGTTGAGGGTAGAGCTTACTGAAAAAAAGAAGGAGGAGGAGAAGGAAAAGGAGAAAAAGAAGGAGGAGGAGGAGGGAGGAGGAGGAGGAGGAGGAGAAGAAGAAGAAGAAGGAGGAGGAGGAGGAGGAGGAGGAGGAGGAGAAGGAGAAGGAGAAGGAGAAAGGAGGCAGGTGATTTTATGAGGAATATAAAATCAACCATTGATGTTTGTTTTTTTTCTTAAAAATTTTATGTATTTATTTGTCAGATAGAGAGGGAGCAAGAATAAACAAGAGGAGCAGCAGGCAGAGGAAGAAGCATGCTCCCCTCTGAGCAGGGAGTCCAATGTGGGACTCAAATACCAGAACTCTGGGATCATGACCTGAGCAGAAGGCAGATGCTTGACTCACTGAGCCATCCAAGCATCCCCAACCATTGTGAGAGTATGTATATTACGCCATTCTTATTAGTGATTGACCCAGGATAAATTGATCAAATTACAAGACCAAGTTGCTCTGTATCCCGTACAGCCAACAGATTATCTCTGAAATGGATATATCTTAACAGAGCTTCTGAGTTACTTTGTACTGGCCAACTAGGAAAGATGAAAGTACCTGAAACAGGAGAGAGATAGGGATCATTAACAATGACCATACTCTTCATATTTCACTTCCCCCTTCACAAAGTCAGTATTTTCTCCCGTTGAAAACTAAAATTGTTAGAGAATGTAGATTAAATGAGGTGAAAGCAAAAAGAGTGACTGAAATAAAATGTAATTCAATATTTAGATCAGCATATCTTTTAGTCGTATTTTTTGTCAGTGTGAAATCAGATATACAAATTCTCTTACATGAAAACCTAAAGGCCAGGATCTACAAAAAAATTCTTATAATATTTAGGGGTTTTTTTTAATGGTAAATCCTTAAAGAGAGGAAATAGTATTAGATTTAGAGGAAGCTATATTTCTTGTGCATATTTTATAATTCCTGGTTACATCCCCTTGCTACCTAGAAACATTAAAGCTAAGGAACATTAAAATTTGCTACATATGTAATCAAACTTAATGAACATAAGATGATTAAAGTGTTAGCATAATCCAAAAACAATCAGAAAAATAAAATTTAACCCCGAACTCTCACTAAAGAAGATATATTGCAAAACAAGACATTGACAGTTTATTATTTATTTTTAAAAGAGTTATTTATTTATTTATTCATTCATTCATTCATTCATTCATTTTTAGAGAGAGACAGCAGGAGTAGGGGGTGGAGCAGAGGAAGAGAGATAGTCCCAAGCAGACTATGTGCTTAGTGCAGAACCCAACACTGGCTCCATCTCCTGACCATGACCAAAGCCAAAATCGAGAGTCAGATACTTAGCTGACAGCCACCCAACTGCTTCAAGATCATTTTTATTTTAATTATGTAATACAGTAGCAAGGGTATTTGAAATTTAGCCCTAATATGCTCAAGTTGATCTCACCATAAATACCTTCTTCATGTTTAACCACATAATCAGAAACTCTATAGTTTGATCCTATTTGACTGCCACTTCCAGTCAGCGAACGGGAGAAGAATTAAGCACAAACAAGTCAGCTGCAAGAGATTGGGAGCAGGGGACAACAGTCGAAAAGACTGCTGCCCCGAGCAACTCCACAGTCTCACTTTTATTAGATAGAAACAATAGCCAACAGAGGAACCGATGAAGGTCAAGCATTAGTCACAAGTCTTGTGGACAAACAAGAAGGAGGATAAAGTTTATAGTTAACCAAGCACATTCAAAGGACTCATCTAACTAACAACGGGCGCTTCTGGGAAGAGAAAGGAGCAATGGAAAAGGGAAAGACAATGGAAAAGGGAAGCAGGTGGTATTTCATTCCACCCTGAGCTGACCGGGCGCTCCCGGCTGCGCGGCTTCCCAGAAGCAGGCGGCGTTCTGCCCTGGGCGGGCCAGGCATCTCCAGCTGCCCAGCTTCATGGTTGTATATCGTCCTTCTCCTCAAAGACCTGTTGCCAGTATATGTTTTTCATTAAAGGCCATATCTAAATGTGCTTGGTAACTAGTAAAATCCTCCAGGGCTTATAGTTTAAGTAACACATTGTTCTGAGGGGCAGTTGCACTTGACAAGTCATATTTCAGTTTAATACGTAGTAACAGATTAATCAATAATGATGGGAACAAGCAGTACATAAAAATATTTTAAGTCCTACTTAAATTTTTCCAGAAAACATTTGATGTGTAATAACTATAAATATACATGCTCTATGCTCAAAGATGCCTTATTTTAAGTAAACAGTAGTTCTTCCTAGGTTTTCCAGTTAAAAAAAATCAGAAAGGCCTCATGTGAGGTTGAATTATTCCAAATTTTGTTGGAATAAACAACCTGCAAGAGCATCTGTAAATGTGTAGTCACAAGAGAGCCATCTGGCTCCATGTAATTATACCCATCTTTCATCCAATTCTGAATTCTAAACGTAAAAGTAGGTCCAGGAATATCATACAGATTTCTGATCTATACTTGGGAACTGTTGATCCAGAAACCAATTAACAGGTTTTATTCATATGGGTGTGTTCCTGTCTTCATTTATATTACACATCCAAATAAGATACACATTCAGAGATTACTTAATAAGTTGCTGCTAGTATGAATTATTTCAGGTGAACTATTTCAGAGTGAAATGAAACAGAAATTAAGACACAGTAAGACACAGGATAAAGGATAGAAGGTATCTGACTCCCACTTTTTTGTTCACGTAAGGTCTTTGAATCAAGTTGTTAGATACCTTACAGGTATAGAAAAAAAAATATTTGTAATCATTTGTTATACAGGATATCTGACTTTGGAGAGCTCACTCTGCGGAATTGGATTTGTTGTTGGCATTAATTTATTAGTTTATATTTTGTCCAGATTACCTTTCTTCAGAATGGCTATTTCTGAGGTAGAACAGAAACAACTAATGAAAATGTAACCCTAACATAATAATAGTACGGCTATACATATTTAATTGTCTGGATTACATATTACATATATTATATATATATATATATATTACTTACTCATTATATGAGTGTCCTCAATTGTTCCATCTTCTACCTAGATATGTGACACCGTAAGTCCTTTGTTTTCAGAGGTTATGTTTAATATCATAAATTCTGGGTAAAATGTCTTATTCATGTCTTGTTCATGTGTTATTAATTATTCAGCTGGCTCATATTATGGCAATTCATGGGTGCCTTAAAAACAACTCCTACTTTATGGCAAATACAGGACTAATTTTCATAACTTTTGTTTCATAGAATAAGAAATTAAGTTTGAAAATGGCTCTAGTAACTTGGTCAAATTACATTATTTTCAGGGTTATATCATGATTATGCCATAGTAGAAATGTGTATTAATTAATTTACTATAAATATACGTTTAGGGAACAATTTTCAAAGTATATAAAGATGTATGAATACAAATATTTAGATATGATATCACCTGATCACAAAAGAAAATATCATAGAGATAATTTAAAACTAACTTAATGTCCAATAAATTCTAAAGCATCAAGTGGATAATAACCAATAATAATCAATTAAAATCTGATTATTGGCATTGAAAACTAAAAATTTTGAGAAAAATCACTTTACAAAAAGTATGCATGGAATGTTCTAATATCTACTTGTATTTTTAAATTATGTATAACTAAAGTATTTTATATTAATAGTAAATACCATATATAATTTTATATATTAAAAATATAAATACAAATATTTTATATAAATTATTGGTCATGTTTTAGTATATTTTGTATGCCTGAACATAAGTAGGATACATTATGTGAAAAATAGGGAACAAATAAAAATATTTCTAAACAGTTACATGGGGCACTTGGGTGGCTCAGTTGGTTAAGCATCCAACTCTTGATTTTGGCTCAGGTCATGCTTTCAGGGTATTGAGAATGACCCCCACATCAGGCTCTATACTCAGAAGGAGTCTGCTTGAGATTCTCTCTCCCTCTGCCTCTCCTGCTCATGATCTCCCTCTGTCTCAAATAAATACATAAATCTTTAAAAAAATAAAAATAAACAATGAGTTAAAAAAATACACAAGTCAAAGGCTTAAAAAGTTTACAATGAATTAACAGTTATTTCAGGAATGTCATAAAATGAAGGGTTTCTTAAATGATTTTCAAGAATGAAGTATTTTTTTCTGCAAAGCAGTAGTGAGATTTGTGTTATTAAGCCAAAAAATTGAAGATTGAGAAACAGAGTAGATGGAGAAAAAAGCATGAGAAGAAAGGGAAAGGAAAATGGGGGAGAGAGAGAAGTAGAAGCAGAAACTGGGTGGCAGAAAAAAAAAAAATTAAGAATCAGTAGTGAGAAACAGTGTGTGATCCACTTTCCCTCCCAAAAAATGAAAAAGTCAATTAAGTGTGTTGCTGTGGGTTCTTGGCTGGAGATTTTTCTTTAATCATTAACCTAAAGAAACTGTCAGAGGCAACAAAGCCCATTCTGGGACTGGGAGAAATGAGAAAATCTTTAGAAATATAAAGTTATGGGTGCCTGGGTGGCTCAGTGGGTTAAGCCACTGCCTTCGGCTCAGGTCATGATCTCAGGGTCCTGGGATTGAGTCCCAAATCGGGCTTTCTGCTCAGCAGGGAGCCTGCTTCCCTCTCTCTCTCTCTCTCTGCCTGCCTCTCTGCCTACCTGTGATCTCCCTCTGTCAAATAAATAAATAAAATCTTTAAAAAAATATATATAAAGTTATGCTTCTGGAATTTGGTTATGGTTCTGGAATTTTCCAGTGCAGAATATCTCATTAATTTCCAAACTCAGACTACTCCTAAAGAGAAAAAGATCACTAACCTATGTTTTTTAAAGCCTTAGAAATGACCAGTGCTCGCCAGAAAATAAATCTGTCTATAGAAAATAAGGGTCTCTAAAAAGGAAGAAAAGTGGTGACCAAGAAGATTGGTAGAGCACAAAGTGTCAGCAGTTAAGGGGTTGATGTTTGTGCTACAGGAAAGGACTGGTTCCAGCGCTCAGGTTGAACTGCTTGCCGATTGAATATCAATACTCAAGAGACAGGAGATGGTGGGGAAGGAGAAGTTGCTTTATTCAGGAAGCCAGTAACCTGGAAGGTGGTGGACTAATGCCTCAAAGAGCATTTTCCCCATCCAGAGGAAGCTGAAGGGATTTAAAGGGGAAAAGGTGAAAGGAGGGGGATGTTATGTGCAGAAGAAGGTGCCCAGGCAGTTAGTCATATGTGGACATGGGACATCACCCTGAACAGACTTGCTGGCCTCTGTGGCAGCTGTTGTTGGTTTTTTTTTTTTAATTTTTAACTTATTTTATTTAAATTCAATTAGTTAACATATAGTGCAGTGTATCATTAGTTTCAGATGTAGAGTTCAATTTTTCATCCGTTTCATATTAACACTCAGTACTCATTACCGTGTGTGCCCTCCTTAATGTATGGCAGCTGGTTTTGAATGTAGTCAGGCCTTATATTCTGGGAAAGTTTGATCCTACACTCCTCAAGGCCAGTGGTCTGCAAATCTCAAAGAAAGTAAGTTACTTCTGCTACAGATCAAGGGACTTAGCAAGCAAGGAGTACAGAAGATTGAAGCAAGTTAACCCTTAAGACTGGTTGCATGTTGTAAAGATTGGAGGCAGACAATGGTAAGCAAAGTCCTGGGATACCCAGGAAGAGGAAATATAGCATGCTTAATGGATGGTTGGGGAAATTTCATTGGTGAAATATTTATACCAATATCTGAGCATGCTGGTTCCAAGTTGGAAATACAATTTTTAATATTAATGAAACTTTACCTGTCACTTTTGTCAAGAAGCAGTAGAATGTTAACACTTCTGATACCAGAATATAATTGCCTATTTAAAATAGCATTTAACTGACCCCTGTTTTCTACTACACTAAATTTAAAATTCATTTATAAAGAAACATAGAAGGATCTGGGACACATTTTAAGGATCACTGTCCTTGGAGACCTCATGCTGGAGAAAACAGGCAATGATCAATACAGTAAAATAAGTAAGTTCTTTAGTATGTTAGAAAAGTAAAAAGGACAAAAGCAAAATTTGGGTAAAATAAGATTTACCTAGAAACTTAGCATGGACCTGCATTTTTAAGTCAATTGACCAAGGTAGCCTTTTTTACTACAGGAGGTACAAGATGGAGTAGTTTGTCATTCATCTGAAGGACATATCCCCTTGGGCTCCTGACCAATGGACACCTAGGAACTTCACAGACATGCCAGGTGCCTGAATCTCCTTAGAGTTGTTTTCTTGTTTTAGGAGTACATGCACCTTATCAAGACCTGAACTGTACTTGCTGCCTCCTGTTTGTTCCAGTAAGCTTGATGGTATCAACAAAATGTTCTTTGGAGTTGTTCACATGATCTTCTTCTGATAGAGAACAGGAGAAACAACTTACCCCGAGGAAAAAAAATAAATAAATATTTTAATGCTCCAATATAAGCAAAGCTGTTCTGATCATTTTTTTCCTAATAGGAATAGTAAAAATAAAAAGTTACCGGGTCAGTGGCATACTGTGTACATTGCCCATGTTAATCTGCTCTAGCCACGATACCAAGTCCAGCCCAGCATCTGCAATCGGAGACACTACTTATCCGAGTCCGCGAGAGTTTATAGTCTTTCTGAAGGATCCATCCAGCCTCTGCGGAGGACTGATTAGTGAAGTAAAATGATACTTAAAAGGGACTGTGATCTCTACCAATCCATCCATAGGAAGCAATATTAGTTTTGATTTACTCTTTTGGCTAAGAGTGTGGGGGAAAGCAGAGTCAGAGATTGAGGTCATTGTATAGGTCATTGTATAGAATGAGGTCATTGTATACCATTGTATACCATCTGCTATGGTAACCAACAACCTAAGATCAAGGTCAGAGGTCTGACCATATCCAATGGGTGAAAACATAGATGCCACCTCTAGAGGGGAGGAATAGGTATTATATTATAAGATCATCATATCTCATGGGAATTTTATTCTGATACTACAGAGTGTACAATCTTGCATATAACTGGAAAAAAAGAAAAAGAACTGAAGCAACCTGGCCACCTTTACCTGTGTAAAGATTTTGCTTTATTTTTCCTAAAAGTGGCAAATGCCATTTAGCTTTTTTAAGACAAAATTTGACATGGAGGGTTAAGGTTGGATTTTCGGAGACAGGAGTATTCAGTGTATACAATCAAAGAGTATTACAAGAAGTCATCTTTGTGGGAGTTGATGACAGCTTTGGTCTAGGGTAATGACAGCAGAGGTGAAACTAATTGAATTTGAGAGATACTTGAGTGATTAAATGTGAGAGATTGACCAGAGTAGATATGGAAAGCAAATATCAATGGTAACTCCTAGGTTTCTGGCAGTGGAAAAATATGAGCGACACTGCCATTTATTTGGATGAGGAATGAATCTTGACAAGAAAGATCATTAAGTTTCACTTTGCAGATTTCACATTTGAGGTGCCTTGGAATAGTCCACCAAAGGACTGGATGGTCATGTCTTTGTCTTAGTAGAGAGGCTAAGATCAGAGATTTAAACACATGAGGAAGCTGGAGTACTGTAAGCGGTGGTAAAACTACACACTCGGGAGAGATTGTAGAATAAGAGAATGTCCTCCAGAACAGAACCTTGCTATTTCATATGATTTCATCTCATAGGTTAGAACAAACCTGCAAGGAGAGTTATAATGGAAGAGCAAACTGGCAGAAAAATTTTGTTTTGTTTTTCATAGAAGGCACCTGACTCATATTAATGTTAACATCATATTAACTATAATATAATTCTTAAAATGAATTAATATAATGTAGGAAACTATCCACAGCCTAAAACTACTGAAGGACTTAAACGTGAACTCATGGGTACTACTTTTGGAAATTAGTAAGAATAAATGTTGGTGTTGGATTAACTAGGGCCTTTTCTAAAGTATTATTGAAAAATGAGGGACGCCTGGGTGGTGCAGTCGGTTAAGCACCTGCCTTTGGCTCAGGTCATGATCCCAAAGTCCTGGGATCGAATCACACATCCAGCTCCTTGCTCAGCAGGGAGCCTGCTTCTCCCTCTGCCTGTCACTTCCCCTGCTTGTGTGTTCACTCTCGTGCTCTCTCTCTGATAAATAAGTAAAATCTTAAAAAAAAAAAAAAGAAAGAAAAATGAATGCTAGATCTCTTGTCAGTTTTTAAAATCCCGAAGCATATGTTAAACAAAAGTGAAGTAATATCTTGGCAAGCCTAAGTTGTCTTCCAAATTCTAAGTATAAAAGTTGTTAAATGGAATTCTGGAAAACTTATAAAAATACATAGGAGAGGTTTGTTTCAATTATTGCTATTTATATATTTCTATAAAACTGCTAGTAAAGCAAATATGTTTACATTCTAAACAACTCTTTCCCAGGAGTCAATTTTTGGAGATTTGTCACAAATTTAAGTCATTTAATAACAATTTTTCTGAAAGTCCCAGGGATTTCCTGTCACTGGGACAAAATTGTGTTCTCTTTAAATAACTTAACAAGTTATTGTTATTAGTATAGGCTTCCTCAGTTTCCTAAATTTTATTTTAGACTTCTACCGTACTATATATTGTGTCATCAATTAAAATTACTAATATATCTATATAATCAGGATATCAAGATCAATTGAAGAAGAAATGCAATTTTTATATTATATGATTACCTCCATAATCCCATGGATGGCTTAAATGGATACTTTAAATTTTACTTGAAAGCAAGAAAATATTCTAATTGATTTAAATGTTGGGAATAAAAGAAACATACAAGGGAGGAATAGAAAAAGAGACAGAGAAATGAGGTAGGGAGGTGGGATCTCTCCCTCTCTCATCAAAAAGGTGGATCCACATTTTTGTTCACTTAGTGCAAAGAGACTTGGGGGTAACAGTAAAATAAACAAAATACCTGAAGTTCTGAGTTACTGCTGGCATTTTTTAAAGCTTACAAGAATAAATAATATTTATAAATTTTTATATGTTTATGAACGATGCTGTGGAAAGCAGCAACAACAACAATGGGGAATCAAAGTTTTTGTTTGTTTGTTTGTTTGTCTGGCTAAGTCACTGATTGTGTTTGTAGCCAATAACTATTTTCTGAAGATCAGATCCATACAACTAACCATCAAAACAGAATTTTCCTGTTACTGCCTGATTTGAAATTTGTATCTAGCTTAATTTGTTTCCTTTATTCTTTCAAATTCTAAGCTGGAGTAAGACTGAAAGGCGAGATTGTTTCAGCATTTGTAAATGTATTGTATGATCTCAGGTGTACCTGATAAGTGTTGAGCTAGGTAAGAATAAGGACTCTCTTTATCTTGATTAGTATCCGTTAGCCAGCACCTAACTACCACAGCACATAGACCACACTACATGATTATAAAAGACTGGATGAGTATGGTTTATTCTCTTTCCCCTATCTGAGTTTTCAAAAAATTATTCTTTTGTGTACCCCCTTCCTTTCCTTTGAACTCTTCCCTCTCTTTTCCATCTGCTTAATTACATGTTTTCATGTGTAAGGTTCAATGTCTTTTCCAAGTCTCCAGGCCGTAGCTGTATTTATGTGTAATTATCAGGACTTTTGACTGCAAAGGGGCAGAGAACTAGATTAAACTGTTTCAGGGAAATATAGGTTGAGTTTGCTGTTGTTGTTGTTGTTGTTCTGCTGATACAACTAAATATTCAGATCCAGAGAAGGCTTAGAGTACAGCTGGATCCAATCTTTCCATAACATTACCAGGACTTGATATCTCTGTCCCTGTTAGGCTCATATCTTTCTTCTGTGGAGGCTGTTGTCCTCTGCACCTCTCTCAGTGGTAGGGACCCCAACAGTTCCAGCTTAGTCTCCTCTTATTTTCTTGAACAAAGGAAAAGAGGACTTTTCTTTCCACTTGATTTTTAACACCTGCCAAAAACTATGTCATTTTTGGCTCGACTTGGCTTATTATACATGTAAACTAATCACTGTGATCAGAAGAATGGAATGTTCTAATATATGTTACATGTTTATTTCTGACCTTGGAGGATAGGTGTGTTTGCTTTCAAACTGTGTAAACTGAGAGTACTGGGTGGGGGGGGTTCCCGTAAAGTAAGATGCTGTTACCAAACAGAAATAGACACACTGAGTCAGCAAGAACAAACGCATGAGCTCCAGTACAGTATAGTTGAGGGCATGGACAACATTCTGTACTCCTGTTATCATATTACATTATAATTGCTTTACTACCTAAGATCAAAAGAGTACAAGTTAAACTTGTCAATTATAGTTATCTAAGCATACATCAAAGTGGCTGGAATATGAATCTGTGAATTAAAATTAAGCACTTACTATATGAGTGAATAATTAGATAGGGCAAATAATTGTTTTTCCAGTTGCCATTTCCTCTTAAAATTTAATAATAATGGTATACTAATGAGGATAATTGCATTAATGGCCTAAATTAGTATAATTATTATAATCAATATAATAATAGATCTGAAATAAAAAAATTGTTGGAAGTCTTACATAAACTGTTACCTATATGTTCTTAGAATGTCCCTGACTCATAATGATCACTCAATAAATGTTAGGGCTTGCCATTTTTTATTATCAACCAAATCAAGTTATATTGGAAGACCTCAGGAACACTACTACTTCATATAATTCTAAACTTATGTAAGTCCATATTAGTGGTTTGATAGTTGATTGATACTAAGAGAAATGCTTTTAAATGTCCAGGGTTTTGTTTCTGCTTCTAGTGAAATTACTTTCTCATACTGTTTTCAGAGCATTTCCCCAGAGGAAGTAGCATGATGCTTTGCTCTAAAAATCCATGCAGGATAAATGATCTGGAGTCATTAGAATATGGTATTATGCACAAACAACTAGACAGGAATTCTATTACAGATGATTAGTCAACCGTGAACACAGCACCCAGCAGATGGACAGCTCCGATGTACCACATGAATTATGTGTATTACAGCTGCAGCTCTGGTAAAAACTAAAATGCTCTTGATGAACAGCTGCAGTTTTCTTAGAATTCGAGACAAGGGATACCAGTTAAGTTTTTTATTGCCATAGCACATGGCATAGGAAGACCTGATTACCTTGAAGAACTGTTGTATAAAAAGCTTTTGTAGTCGGCTGTGTTCATTTTATATTTAAGGGACTTTCCATATTTACAGTTTGAGCACCTGCACTGTGTTATCTGATGTGTATTTTATGTGCCTGTAACTCAAAATGAACAATGGTAAAATTGTTCAGGCTATTAGCTAATGACAAGAGAATGTACTTTACATGGGTCTATAAAAAGACAAAAATTAAAATGCTGAGATATTGTGATTTTAAATGGACGATTACTTATATTCAATAGTTGAACAAAACCAGTTTGCATATTTACTCTTGATTACAGATATTTCTTATTTCAAAGCTAATTCAAGAACCACTGTCACACCTTTCTACCTCAGTAACAAGGCCTCCAAGTGAGAACTGAAGAATAAGCAAGCTCATGATAGAATTATTTTTAAAAAAATCATAGTATTAGGTTTAAATATAGATTTCAAGCTAATATTAAAATGCTTATCTTTAAGAAGATAAAAATGCTTTCACTGAGTACATCTTTACTGCACGTGAAACTTATGGGCTTTATTTATATATGTATGCTCTGTTACTCTATGCATTTTCTAAAAGCGTTTGGGTGGTGGTTTTATTTACTTTTTCAATAGATTCATCTGTATATATTAAGTCTCTAATAAATACATTCTTATTTGTAAAACTTACTTATCTTCATAATGTTTGATGAAGAATGTTCTTCCTTATTTTACGTAATTTTGAAGTCTGTCATGAGATAAGAAATGACCATCCACGTATTTAATTTTATGAAGATAAAACCATTTTTTCTATGGGAAGAATAGACTAAAAGTATTTCCCTCAGAATACAGTTTAGTAGAATCAAATTTACTATAACAAATCTCATAAATCATATGAATATTCTTCAAAATTTTAAGCAACAAAAATGTAAAACAGTGTAATTTAAATTTAATTATTTTCATGTCTTATTTTAATGCTTTGTCTGCTATTCTGAATTAGTGATGTTTTATGAAAACAAAATATATTTTACTAAATATACATGCTAAATATATATATATCACTCATTTGAATGTCTTATATATTTATTTCAAACATTAACACTTTCCAACAATCTTAGGTGTTGGATGTACACAAACAGGTAAGGAAATGCTGTACTACTTCAAGGAATTTATTATTCAAACAAGAAACCAGACAATTGATGATATATAGCACAGAATGAAAACTATTTTACTAAGAGTATGATTAAAACATAAGAGTACAAAGATAAGGGTAATTAATTCTGCCTGGGAATGACAGTAAGAATACTTCATCAGTGACTGGTAAAAGAAGCAAGTTTACAACTCTTTCTCTGGAAGCCACTTCCATGTCTCATGCATAGAGTATACTAATCCCCTTCATTTTTACCACCAATGAACCCTGGATATGGCATTATAATTTCACTTATGATACTATATTAATAAATTCCTTGTTTACATATATATTTCCTCAGCTAGTCTATGATTTTAAATCCAAGAAGTAATTCTTATTCATTGTTACAGTCTCAGGGGATAATGTTGTGCCTGACATTTATTTGTAAGTTCTTCTGTATTTTCATATGATTTAATTAGCATAAAATGCATGCATAACTCTACAAATTTTAGGATTATTAAAAACTCCTTGTTTATAATATCACTCAACTCAAAGATAAATTGACATTAACCCAGAAAGTAGCCTTCCAAAATGTAAAGATATCGTTATGCTTCTATAATGAGTTGATATTTTAACTATGCTTTACATGTACAATAAGTATTTGTACATGTATATGAATGCATATATGCTAATAAATAATCAAATAATTGTTATTGCAGGACATCATTCTCATATTTCTGAATATATTTCACAGCATTTATTAGGTTACATTTTCATTTTTTGATATCCTATAAACACTTATATTTTCAAAATGAATATTTCCATTTGGTTTAGCTTATATCTTATATCTTTTATTCCACACAGTTAGATATCACTTTCTTCTTGCTTTAATTCATCAAGTTATGTTATAATTGTTTTTATATATTAAATGCCATATTTAGTCTGTAGTACCTATTTTTATATGTATCTAATAGCTGTACCTATATATCTAACATTGATATTGGTCAGAGAATGGACTAAGAGTGTACTATCCAATAGGGTAGTCACTAGCCACACACAAAGCTGTTCAAATTACACAAAACTGAAATGCATTTCTTAGCTTCATTGCAAGTGTTCAGTAGCTACATGTGGCTAGCTGCGGTTATCTTATTGGACAGTGCAGATACAGCGTATTTCTATCATTACATAAGTTCTTTTTTTTTAAAGACTTTATTTATTTATTTGAGAGAGAGGCAGTGAGAGAGAGCATGAGCAAGGAGAAGGTCAGAGGGAGAAGCAGACTCCCCGTGGAGCTGGGAGCCCGATGCGGGACTCAATCCCAGGACTCGGGGACCGATCATGACCTGAGCTGAAGGCAGTCGTCCAACCAACTGAGCCACCCAGGCGTCCCTCTATCATTACATAAGTTCTATTGGTCAATGCTGATACAGACAAGGATTTAGTGTCAGAATATCTATTTATATCTAATTTAAATATGACATTACTTTAGGTAGGTACTTGTGAAGGACTGAATGTTTGTGTCCCCCAAAATTCACATGCAGAAAGCCCAACCCCCAAAATTTGGAGATGGGGCCTCTGGAAGGTCATTAGGGATAGATGAGTTCATGAGAATAGGGCACTCATGATGGAGTTAGTGCTCTTATAAGAAGCTTGCTTGCTCTTTCTCAATTATGTGAGGACATAGTGAGAAACCTGCCATTCATAAGTCAGGAAGAAAGCCTCACTGGAACCCAACCTTGTTGACATGATTGATCTTGGGCTGCCAGCCTCCAGAACTGTGAAAACATAAATAAATGTCTGTTGCTTAACTCACCCAGTCTTTATTTTGTTATGGCAGCCAGAGCTTACTAACACCCTACTGAAGAGCAAACTTAAGAGGTAACAAAGTAACTTCTCATGTTAGAAGACAGAGAGGATTTCCAGAGACTATTCCCGGAATTTAGCTTAACATAAATAAAAGATGGAAGAAATTGTATATTAGTGTATATATGTACCTCTGTGTGTGCATGTGTGTGTGTGTGATTTTACTAACCTCAGATTTAAAAAAAAAAAGTATTTCTTTGGGATGAGCATGAGAAATCAGGGAGTACATTTCTTTGAAGCTTATTAGCTTATGAAGATAATGAAATCTCCTAAGTTATACAAGCCATTCTGATCTTTTTCCTTCATTAGTTAACTTGTCAACTCCAGGGACCATAAATAGTGATGGTTGTCCTGGTAACAGTAACAAATATAAGACAGCCTTTCAAAGTGTCATGATGTTTTCGTCCACCTAACAGCAATCACCATTTTGAGAATATGTTAGTCAACTAATATTTTAGTACAGCAAATTTGCCAACTAATATTTAATCAAATACTATCTTCTCTCAGGGGTAAATTTTACATTTTCATTAAATTTTAATGTACACCCTTAGGTTTAAAATATGAATGTATATCTTGCCTTGTCTGAGTATTTTTTTCAAAAAAAGAATACATTATATTTAATGAAACATAATGAAGAACATGAAGAAAAATTAAGATAAATGCAAATGTTATAATATGTGAAAAGTTAGTGTCTTAAATAGAGGCAGAACTCTAAAAGAGGAAATATTCTCTTTCTTCATTTGTCATTAATATGCCCATGTTAATATCTAAGTTGAAAAAAAACAGACTGAATTTTAATTATAGGAATTTTGGATATTCCAGTATCCAAATGAGGATTTAACAATGTTCTTCAAGAATGGAAAAATAATTAGAAATAGAACAAAGAGTTGCCCATTGGATTTTTATCTTAAACAAAAAGTACATACTGGTATATGACTACAAATTGGTCTCAGCCAAAACCACTGAACTTCTCTAACTGGGAAATGTTTGCCAATCAGGATGTGTGGGCCTTTCCTGTGGGAGAAGCAGAAGCCAACAGAATGTGATGATGAATTCAGGGTTAGTTAGTTAGAGTTGAGCCTCTCTAAATCTAGCTAATTTAGCAAAAAGCAATTAGCCATAGCCAATTCATAGAAACCCAATTGCCCAATAACCAATTTAATTAACTTACTTGTTATTTTAAATTATTTATAAGATTTCCTGTAACTCATAATAAGTATAGAGCGTATTGTAATTCACATTAATTAACACAGTAATTCAATGGGATGCTAAAGGTTTCTGTGAAGTTTCAGTTGACCTTACTTTTTTTTCCCCCTCTAAATAACTAAGTATTAATTCCAAAAAGACAGGAGACCAGAAGGAAGAGAGAGAAACTGTTGTCATATATCCAAATTACCCTATTAATATTTAATGGTATAATGTTAGTAAATCTATATGTTAATTAAATTTAGCAAATTAGTTTTATCAAAAGATGAAGCAGCCATTCAGGCAATTGACTTTTAGGAGATGAATTTTGAGGAGATGGCCTTCTTCCAGCTACCATCATTGATAGCTGATTGCCAAGTGCCCATGAAGGGCCAAATTCTAACTTTGTCAGGACAGGAGAGAAGGTTCTTTAGAGCAAACAGTGACTAAACAGGGAGGGAAATGACCAGTAGAGGGTCAAGGGTGCTTAAAGTTTGTCCTAAAGTGGCAAAATCCTTGATCTTTGTGGCAGAAACTATATCACAGGGTCTTTTTTTCAAGATTCAACTTTGGTGTATCCTTTGGTTCACTGGGAGATTTAGATAGATCTTGCACCTGTATAAAGAGGTAAGTGATTTTTTTTCTTCAATAAATACTGCCAAATACCAGGAACAGTTGCACACATTATTAATCAATCTTATCAAAGATTAAGGAATCTTCAAGTGTTTGTATGTAATAGAAATGAAAGATGGGAAATGCAGATACCTCCAAGATTAGACTTGTAAATATTCTTCATTCAAATATTAGTTTTTAACAAAACAATTATAATAGTTTATCAATAAGCTATTATAGCTATATCATCTGAAAAAACAAAGAGTGGTGAAAATATTATGAGGGATAAAGACAGAATGGAGAACAAATACTCAAGTTGAAAAGTTTTCCCAAAGAAAAAGCCAGAATAATCCAAACAAATTTGATAATCAATGCTAAAAGAGAAGAAAATATTTCCTCAATTATGATTTTGGGGTTAAACAACAAAATCTTACATCTATCTCCAAGAATATATGTAGGACACAAAAGCAGAATCACAGTAGTTTTAGAATTTTTATCTACACCATCAAACTCCAGAAGATGGTCAAAATAGTATAATCAGTATCTAAAATGTTTAGAGTAGAAAGGGTAATTTTCTGAAGATTCTATACTTAAATAAACTATTTCTTCTGTGAGCATCCAAAGGAAAAACAATGTAATATATATAAGATTTTGAAAAATATACTACTATTACTCTCAAAATGAAAGATGAAACATTTATAACATTCTTTAGTGAACAAATGAATTAACCAAGTCAGAAATAAAATTGGAAATACATGTGTCTGGGTAAATATGTTGGAGGATGAGAGTCATTTTGTAGTTCTTTGCGGCAGCAACAGGTAGAATACTGGGTAAATGTTCTGTGCAGATTATAAGTAAAAGGGTCTTGAAGCTATCTAATGAATCAGAGGAGAAAACCAAGGTTTCCAGGGGTGGCAAATATTCTGTCACTTAAGGCTAATACCCAAGTATGTCTCTTGGGTCCTTTCAACAAAGGCACAGCTATGAAGAACTTAAACATACATTGCACAGACACAACAATTTGGTAATTGAATTCCAGCTCAACCCAACAACTGTCTATAGCAGTATACTTGATTCTTTGATGTCAAAATTAAACTACAGAATTATATAGATGACATTCTGATGAAGACTCATATTGAAGACAAATTTCATGCCTTCTTTGCCTTTGCTTATAAAAAGCTATGAGAGACTGCAAGGTAGTAGGTCATACACATGGCCAATATCATAATTGGAGGAATGGTGCTGAAAAGAAGCACACATGCATATGTTTATATTGATGCCATGATATAGTTTTTCAGCACCAAGATCTGGCTTTTTTGGCACCAAGCACCAGTCTCATGAGTGGCCATTCCAAGTTTGTACCCAAAGAGTGGCAAGATACTTCAAAGAGAAGAGAGAGTTTATCTCCCATTTAGGAGATACTATTGGCTGTCTCTTTGTTTTACCTGCAAAAATTGGTCCTACACCTTACTCTGATAGTGGAATATAGTGATAATTTTAATAGTTTTATAATTAATCTAATAATTAAAGCTTTGGTGATAAACACCTGCCTCCTGAAGTTTTATTCTCTAAAGTGAAAACTAGTTATATACAGTGTAGATACACAACAAAATATATCAGTTATTCTAGTCTAATTCAAATTGAACTAACAAAGGCTTTATTTGGCTGCCAATGTAACTTCTTTGCAATAATGAAATAATAGTAAAAAGTGGAAATTCATCATGGATTGCATATGGAATTCTCAATAAGAAAATATGAGTGTTCTAGGTGGCTCAGTGGGTTAAGCATCCAACTCTTGATTTCGGCTCAGGTCATGATCTCAGAATTGAGAGATCAATTCCAGTATCAAGAGATACTGGAAGTATCTAATAGGATCAGTGTGGAGTCTATTTGTCCTTCTCCCTCTGCTCCTCCCCTCCCCCCACTTGTGCACATATGTGCTCACTCTCTCTCTCTCAAGTAAATAAATGGATAAAATATTTAAAGAAAAGAAAGAAAACATGAGTGATTTGTCCCTTTTTAACACAAAGCTTTACTTGCTACATAAAGATAATAACACACCTTTCTGTTTCTGTAATACAGAAAAATTCTGAAGTTCCTTCTTTTTTCTAGCTGATAAAGGTTATCATTCCAAAATGTGAATATTAACATATGATACTGATACATGAAAAAACACTGTTGGTAGGAACTGTCACTTTATCAGGCACCACAAATACTAAGCAATTATTTATTTCCTGGAAGATTATCATTTACTTGTTATCAGCTTTGAATAAAGCAAAGTTACAATATGACACTCAGAGGCATGGGAGTTTAAATAAAATACATTCTGTCAATAAGCTGAGAAAATAAGGAAGCTTTACTTCAGGAGATTGTGTCTAAATATCTTCTTGGTGCTGCTGAAACTGGCATTCTTTGCTATTGGAATCTGTCCAGTTGTACATTGGAATAAAGCACAAAATTAAATGCTAGAGTGTGTAACTTGATCCTAATTCCAGGAACATTGTTACAATATCTTAGTCTTCAAAAGATTCAAATTTATTTGTATTTAAACCAAGTGAGATAAGGCCATTTTGTATTCAAGAATATCTTCAAAGAGGAAGTTCAGTGGGGAGTGTCTGATCCTGGAGATATCTCTGAATAATTCACATCAGAAGTGTGCCCAAAAAATGGATCACAGTTTTACTTAGAATTTGGCTTACAAACTCAGTTTATTGAAATTCAGATGAAAGTCTCCAGAAGAAACTCTGGACTAAATCTTTAAGGAGACAAAATCCCGTTAAAAAAATGGCTAATAGCAGAAGAAAGTTGTCGCACAATGCCATTTTATTTCAGTATAAAAGGTCTAGCAGCAGCAGGCTGAATAAATAAATAAATAAAGCTTTGGGTAATGACTGGTAAACTACCTTTACAGAAAACATACCTGCAATTATTGAGTTTCTTTCTACTCTAGTTAGGCATTCCCCTCTGTTTTTTGTGCTCCATGTTTAATTTTTAAAAATTTTTATTTTATTTTTATTTATTTTTTTCATTTAAAGTTTTTTTAATTTAAATTCATTAACTGAGCTATAGCACATCATTAGCTTTTGATATAATGTTCAATGTTTATAAATTCATGGCTGCCATCCAAAAAGAAAATGATGATTCAGGCTTTAAAAAGTTATTTTATTTGATACTATGTGATACTGATTTTGGAGAAGACACTGAACATGAGGTGTCTAAAAATGAAGGGAAAAAGCCTAAAGAACTAGGAAAGAAGATAATATCTAGTAAACTATTCTTTAAGTTCTTTAGAGTGAGGATGATCCCATGAAACATTTTATGTTCATATCCCAAAACTAACATTTTAAATGTTATTCTTAAAAATATCAAATATATTCTAAAAATATTTAAGATGGGTAAAGTTAGGAAGTAAAGGATTAGAAAA
Organism: Mellivora capensis; assembly: GCA_004024625.1. Classification (NCBI taxonomy): domain Eukaryota; kingdom Metazoa; phylum Chordata; class Mammalia; order Carnivora; family Mustelidae; genus Mellivora; species Mellivora capensis. Next base: position 61,066 of record PISX010008309.1, on the reverse strand, counting down.
CAGAAGTAATCAAGAGGTGAAATAAACAGAGCCCAGTAATATGTAGAAACAGATATAATTGTATAAATACCATTATAAATTTAAATTAAATTGAAAAGCCAAAGAGTATTTTTAAATATTATATTAGTACTATGTGTAATATGTTTAAATACCTAATCATTAATACCATTTTAATCTAATGAATTAAATTGTAGGTCATAAAAATACAAAGGGGATGCTAAATTATTTATCTCATGTAAAGAAAAGTAAAATAATATAATTTTCTTTGTCCTTAGATACTTTATATACATATGTAATAAATGAATTTGATTGTTTACAGATAAACATTTTTCAAGTCACCAGTAAATATTAAAGAAAATTTAACTTGATTTATATGAAGCATAAAAAAATGGAAATTTTCAGAATGTAAAAAATACAAAGCGAGGTATTATAGTTCAAAATATTTAAATTAGAGCAATTAATTCAACTTCATAAGAGCAAATCTTGGGTTTAAATTGAAATGATAAATTCCAACTATATTCTGTTTACCATTATTTCATTTAAATAACTGAGAATAGTTAGAAATAAAAGATGATAAAAGCATGTCAAGTGAATTTATCTTCAAATTAAGAAAGAACAGCAATGTTATATATAAGCAAAAAATAATTCCAGGCAGAAAGCTGCTCTGCATATTATTGCAAACATACAGACAATTCCATGTATCCTAATGTATAATGCCATGATCCCAATGCCGTTTCCTAATTTTTCACTGATTTAAAGTTCTCTTGTTTCTGGTATCATATTGGTGAAACATGTGTTTTTCACCAAAATTCAGTTCAAGAATCACCTTCTCTACAGCCTCTTTCAAATAATGGACTCCATCCTGCCAGACCTTCCAGACGCCCCAACAACTAATTGAATCTCCGCTATGTTGTAATAGCTTCATTTACTTATATTTATTAAAGTTATCACTCTGTACTATGTTCATCTGTCAGTTTATGCAAACAGATTGAGTTCCTTGAAGTTAAGATACTATGTATTATTTATCTTTGTGGCAGATATAGATTAGTCATTCACAAAACCTATTTTCTTTACTTCTTGGGCACACAATTAGACAATATTTTTCAGCCTTTCTTGTAATTGGTGTACTTTAAGTTTTAACTAATGTGTGTGGGTACAAATGATAGACATATTTTCAAGGCCTTGTCTATATAGTTTTTCCTTGTCATCTTCTGTGCTGTTTTGCTTTCTCCTGGCATGATGCCTATGACAGTGGTCACTTGAATGCTAGAAGAAATGGGTTCCCTAAGTGCCACAATAAGAAAAGTGCCTCTTGAAGTTTAGAAATGTAGTTTTGGCCTTCTCACTAGGGGAAAAAATTAATATAAACTTCCATTGTATCAACCATTGAGATTTTGCAGTTTACCTCACACGACTAACATTACACAATTTGATGCTGTTTTTTTATATCTTCAACACATGGTACTTGGTGATGTCTTAATTACATTTGCTGAATAAACAAGTAACATGTCCTTAAATATCCTCTGTTCAAAGTAATAACTTGTACCTCCAATGAACACAAAATATGTCTTTTCAACCATCGAACATACCCTTTCTTTCGTAATAATCTGAAATGTGATGAATAATCAGTTTCTGTTCCATTAGAATCCCATGAATACTTTGGCTTTAATGTTTTCATTGAGCCTAGAGAAATAATTGAGCTTAAAAAGTTATGTACTGCACAGTAAATTACTTTTAATAAATCTTATTTTTATAAAATTGAAATATCATTTTGTAATATCATACTCTGAGTTATATATGTTTATTAAAAATTAATTCAAATAGGAAATCAAGTAAATATCCTTCCTGATGAAGCTAGATTATAAATTGTTCTTGACATGGAAGACCATTTATTAAGTTTTATAAAATTCACAATTCCTTAAATTATTAGAGACTACATAGAATTGTTGCTGTAGTCACATTGTTTTCCAAAACACTTATCAATATTGCTTTGGCAATATTACATTGTCAAAGAATAATAAAATATTTTTTAGCCTGTAAGGATGTATTTTTTTTTAAATGTTTTAATGTTAGGGGCCCCTGGGTGACTCAATCAGTTAAGTGTGCAACCCTTGGTTTCAGCCCAGGTCGTGGTATCAGGGTCCAGAGATTGAGCCCTGTGTCAGAGCTCCATGTTTAGTAGGGATTCTGCTTGAGATTCTCTCCCTCTCCATCTGCCCCTCCCCCTGCTCATGCTCACTTACTCTCTCTCTCTTTCTAAAATAAACACATCTTAAAAAAAAATTTAATGGTAGCACACATATTTTTTAGAAAGCACATAGATTATAGTTTCTATGAAGCATATACAAATAGAATATACAAAGACTTTTGTGTTAGTTATCCTTACAATATAGTTTCTTTCTTCATGTCTTTTTTTTTTAAGATTTTATTTATTTATTTGACAGACAGAGATCACAGAGAAGCAGGCAGAGAGAGAGAGAGAGGAGGAAGCAGGCTCCCCGCTGAGCAGAGAGCCTGAGGCAGGGCTCGATCCCAGGACTCTGGGATCATGACCTGAGCTGAAGGCAGAGGCTTTAACCCACTGAGCCACCCAGGCACCCCTCTTCGTATCTTCTTTATATTAAAAGCCTATATTGGCAGTTGTCTAACCCATATATTTTATTTTATTTTTTAACCCATATATTTTAATATCAACTTCCAATTTTTACTACTTGACTCATATTCATTGAAATCTGGTGGTGAAGTTAGGGAAGTGGGGATAAATATAAAATAAAGAATCATCAAAAATAGTGGGCTTATTTGCTACGACATGGATGGAACTAGAGGGTATTATGCTTAGCGAAATAAGTCAATCAGAGAAAGACAACTATCATATGATCTCCCTGATATGAGGAAGTGGAGAGGCAACGTGGGGAGTTTGGGGGGTAGGAAAAGAATAAATGAAACAAGATGGGATTGGGAGGGAGACAAACCATAATAGACTCTTAATGTCACAAAACAAACTGAGGGTTGCCAAGGGTAGGGGGGTAGGGAGAGGGTGGTGGTGTTATGGACATTGGGGAGGGTATGTGCTATGGTGAGTGCTGTGAAGTGTGTAAACCTGGCGATTCACAGACCTGTACCCCTGGGGCTAATAATACATTATATGTTTATTAAAAAATTTAAAAATTAAAAAAAATAGTGGGCTTGCAAAAGTATAGGCAATAAGAGAACTATGAGAAATATCTGAGGCAGAAATCATGATTGCATAGGTGGAGAGTCAGGACTGCAATCAAGGCACAGAATAAAGGCTTTAGAGAGGAAGAAGAATGCTTTGACTCATGAGGCTGAAGGGAATGGGGTTATTTGTAAATACAGAATTATTTCAGTGCTGAAATACTAAGTCGGTCTTCCATTTTAGTTAAAGAGGAAGTCATTTTGTTTAGAGACAGGTTTAGAAAAAAGGAAGGGAAATCAGCTGGGAATTTGATAATATAAAGTCAGAAAAGCAAGCCCATTTAAATTAACTTACAAGGGAGAGAGGGCTAGGTCAAGAAAGGACTATGAAGTTGTTAGTAAACAAACTCTGAATTCACCAAAAGAGGTCACAGGATTCAAACTAATACTATAACAATATCATTTTGGGGGTGGTTTATAAATAAGTACTTAATTAGAAATTTACTAAATTAGAAAAAGAATCAGTGATATTTTAAAAATATATTTCAATCAGTTTAAATATTTCCTATCTTGAAAAATAAACATAAGAATATTTGATCTCTTCATTATCTCCATACCATGACAAAATAGTATAAACTAGCCAATTTTATTACCTAATAGGAGATGAACACTGATGTTATTTTTATATTTAAGAGGAAACCATGAAGTAGGAAGGATATTTACATTCACATACAAAAGAGATTAAAGAAAGCAAAGGGCAGTCACGAATATTACTTGCACATTAAACCTAGCAGGGGCGTTTTTAAACACCACATACATATTAAGAACAGTCTCACAAAACAAAAACAAAAAAGAACTGAACAGTGGAAAAGTTGAACTGGCATTGTGACAATGATCTTTTATAAAAGATTAGGCAGATCCTAGCTTGGAAAAATTCTATCCCTCTTAGAAGTAAACTCAACTAAAGTGAATCACTGCTGAAATTCAGACCAATGACTTAACTGTGATTCTGTTTGCTATGTCTACCAAGAGGCAGGGTCTTTAAACTTTAGTAGCATATTGAAGGAAAAAATTACCAGAATATAAAACCATAATAGAGTTGTAGATACTGAGAAAATATATGGCATCTCACTTAAAAAAAAAAAATCACTGGATGTTCCGTTCTTAAGAAGAGAGGAAGTTAGAGGGACAAAATAGGTAGAAAAGGGACGTGGTAGAGATATTTTTGATAGTGTAATAACATAAACGAGCATAGATTATATACATCAGATTGTATTGTTTGATATATTTATTGCCCTTTTATTGTGGAAGGATATATCCTTGGCCCACTGACATCAAGCTTAGCTATATGACTTACTTTGGACAATAAAAATGATTAGAAATGATCACAAAGTTCTGCTGTGAAGATGATATGGGGCAGGACATCAGCAGGAAGAATGAACAAGAAATAAATATTTTCCCTTTAAGTCACTGAGATTTGTTACAGCAACATTACTCACCCTATATGATACTGTGTATCACTTTTTGCTAAATGGCACTGAAAAAGGCTCCATATAATACTATGGCTCACCTTATGAATAAGAGAAGAACACTGGGTAAATATTAATCAGTGCATTTGGACAAGTACTCTTTCTTTCAAAATTATGAAGAGGTTCCCAGGGAAACATTATTTACAGAATGAAAGGAAACAAATGCCTTTGCAATGGAAACTCAAGCAATATAGTCCTTAGCAGAGGGCAAAGAAGGAGACTGGTATTTTGAAAATCACATAATAAGACAGGTAACAACTAAATGGAAATGGACATGTAGAATGGGAAGGAAGGATAAATCTAGGGTTTTCATAAATCCAGTTGTGTTCCTATTTGTGATTTAATTATCAACGGAGTCCATATTTAGATTGTCTTTTTTTTTGTATTCTGTTTTGTTTTTTTTCTATATATGCCTTTTCAACAACACACAGGGTTTAGCTACTACAGATAGATGAGTGGTTCTCACAGCTGGTTTCACTTCAAAATCTGCCCTATGTTTCAGGTCTGTATAATAAACCACTAAATATTCCACATAATATCCATAGGTACCTTTCCATTTTTCATCAGGGTTAACAGTAATATTCTTTTACTACCTAGACCAAAAATCTGGTGTTATTCTAGACACCTCTCTTATTCAATTAATGGTTAATAAGTCCACTTGATTCTATTTCTTTAACCCTTCTTTGATTAGAGTCCCTCTTGCCTATGCTCCTCATTATTTCACCTGTAATGTTACATTCATATCTTAGTTTCTTTGCCTTTGGGCTCACCACAAAGCATTATTATTCCTCAATGCTATTATCTTAAGAGCTATCCAAAAATGTAAATTTAGCCATATAAGTGACTCTTCTGTTTTGAAACTGTTTAGTGAATCACTATTTGCTAAAAAAATATGATAAAACTTTGTAGCATATAATTCCAAGCTTTTCATGATCTTCTTGAGTTTCTTCTCTGAAATAATTTTCTACCATTTTCTTCATTCAACCTAAACACAAAGCTAATTAACCTCATTCATTTGCAAAGTATTCCTTCCTCATAAAACACATTTTTATATGGAGGTATGTCAGAAATATGGTAAGTGAATACTAACACACTAAAAACACTATTTACTCCACATTATCTGATAAAGAATTTCATCTCAAATTTTCAGCAAAACTATTACAATTATTTCTTCATTTTTTTTCATGCCATTGATGTATACAGTATCAGGACAAAGGAAGTAAGTATTGATAGTTCCTGACACCATGTAAAATCATCTCAATCACAAATATGCAATCTATTCCCACTGTACATCATATAGTGTCCATAGAGACACAAAAGTGAGTTGTTATTTCACACTGTGTGCACAGATAGTTTGTGAAAACAGTGTTTCTGTGTTTTGTTTTGTTTTTAATACAGTATTTTTAAAGCAGAATCCACTCGTATCCGATTCAGGGAATTAATTTAAACTGACAAAATATTTTTAAGTGAATCATTTAAGTTGTGCTCAAATGAAAAATTTAGGACAAGTAGTTTATATGTGTGCCTCAAGCTTAAGAAACAGCTCCCTATTCTCATTGTTTGTCACAACAGGGGGTTTCGATGGATGAATGGCTTTGGGATCACATTAAATGCCTTGCAGCTTATCCAGATGCTGGAATAAAAATGTAGAAAACAAATATGCCCTTGTGGAAACCAGCCCTTCACAAATCTAGGTGCAAAGATCCACTGCAGTGTATTTAAAAAAAAAAAAATGTAGGACCACTAGCCCAAGCAATGATGCCTCACTTTTCTTAATCATAATTTCAATCATCCTAAGAGCAGGAGAAAGCCAGAATTCAGACAACAGTAACAGGAAATAAATGAATGCTCTTGATCATTTATCAGTCTTCTGAATTTTGACACGATATAATTGAGATAAATGTGATTCTTACTTTTCCACACATATTATCACTGAAAACAAGTGATTACATTAGTTTTATCTATGATGAAAAATACAAGAAATATTTAAAACTTCCCGAAGTCAGAGCATCTTTTGCTACATACCTCACATTAATGAACTGTACTCTTTTTTATTTTTTTTAAGGTTCTATTTATTCATTTGACAGACAGAGATCACAAGTAGGCAGAGAGGCAGAGGGAGAAGCAGGCTTCCCGCCAAACAGAGAGCCTGATGTGGGGCTCAATCCCAGGACCCTGGGATCATGACCCGAGTTGAAGGCAGAGGCTTTAACCCACTGAGCCACCCAGGAGAATTGTACTCTTTTTAATATATAAAGCTAAATTTATCTAGTTTCCAACATTTTCTGAATATATTTTTTAGATGAAGATATTTTATATCTGACTTTTTTAATAATTCCAAGAACAATTACATTTCTTTTTACTCTCACCTTATCATTATTGAGCCTATGTCTAGGTAACAAGAATTAGTTGTATAACTAGGAAAATCATACTTTGGAGAGTAACTGTCACATATAGACATGTGACAAATGCAAACAAATTATTTTTTTTAACTGTGCTAATGCTTCCCCTCTATTCAGTTGAATAATTGAGTTTATGGTGCAATACTTCAACATCACTTAATATTACCTCAACTTGCAGAGAGGCTGTTGGCCCTCTAAACCTCCAGACAGCATCTAACAGGTTAACAGTGGAAAGGGAGAGAAGGGTGGGGGGAAAGTCAATCAGACAAACAAACAAAAAAGAAACAAAGTTTGTATTGCCTGCATAGATAGGTGTGGAGTAAGATAGAAGCTACATCAAGAAGTTTCTGGAGAGAGTAGAATGTACTATTTTCTCTCAGGTTACTTTTTATTCAATTCATTCTAACATCCACCAAAACCTGATTTTTCTCCTCACCAATTTTTTTATCTTATTTTTAAAACATGAAATTACTCACATTTCTCATCCCCTCCTAGAAATTTACTTACATTCACATCCAGTATGAAGTTATTCCTATCCATTAACCTTCATTAACTAAATTAATGAAGGTTAATGGATAGGAATTTCCTGATTTTCTGCTAATACAGAATTTTTGTAGCCTCCTGTACTCTTCAACAGTTTAATGTCTCAGTCTCGACTAGTTCTTTCTCTTAAATCTAGTAATATAAGTTCACATCTCTATAGAAAAAGTAAATTAAAAAAATAACAGCCTTGGAATTTTCTTCCTCCCCAATGAAACACAGATAGTTTGGGGGAAAAAAGACTAAAGAGGCATGGAAAATGTTTTATCAATAACTACCAAACCAAACAAAGCCAAAAAGAAAAAAAAAGTAAAAAGATGCGAAGTATAATTAACTTCAAGAATTTCCTTAAGTAAATCAGGAAATGCTTTTGGAATGGCACAAAGAAAGATGATTTCATCCCTACATTCATTGACACACTGCCAAGATGACTAAATCTATGAAGTTTTGGAAATATTTCAAAATTTTCAGATAAACTGATACATGGAAGTCTGTAGATATTTGGACTTTTGAAACTGGCTGCCAGGTAGAAAACAGTGAAGTTTGGAAAGCAATGAGTTCAATTTTCTAAGAAGGAAATTAAATCTTGGCAAAGCAATCCACACTGTAAGGGTATGAAATATAACATATAAGTTTGTGGAATCCACCATTGTGTAAAAAAAGAAAATTAACCTAGTAAGAGGGGAGAGCAGAGTCAAGGTATTATAACAAAACTGAACACATCCTCGCTAAACAAATCCCTCCCATCTTATCATTTTGTTTAGCTACAGAAATGTCAAAGAGCTCAAAATTCCTAGCCCTCACAGTGAAACTGAGGGAAAAATCAAACTGACATATAATGTAAAGTAAATCAAAAGATTATGAAAAGATACATATGAATAAGAACACCCAAGTATGAACAAGATGAAAAGATATAAAGCAAAAAGTATTTTACAAAATACAGCTTACAAAAAGAAAAAGAAAGAAACAAAAATTACACACACAAAAAAATCATAACGGGAAAATTTAAGGAACCCAAGAAAATGCTACTGATCAACGAAATAAAAGCATGAGGTCTTAAAGATGAGATAATAAAGCAAAATATAATAAAAAGTAAAATTCTAAACTTTAAACATATTGAGAACCAAGGAAATACCACTAAAGAGTTAATAAGTTAATTAAAAACATCAGGGATTAGTACAATGGCACATAAAACTGAATTATTATTTTTAAAAAAACCATACTGAATATTGGTGAAAAATGACAAATTGATTAAGCAGTTATACATAAAGTAATACATATGGAAGACAAAGGAAATTCAACATAAAATATAATCCATATTTCTGAAGCAAAAAAAGTCAACAGATGGTAAAGAAGATTTATTCCATAATATACTCTAGAGAAATTTCTATTACATTGAGGAAATTTTAAAATGGAGTTTTGATAATATGAAGCGCACTACTCTGGGGACATTTAATACAGAATGTTCAGTATACCATATATTGTATATAAGTCATTGTTCTCCCACTATAAAGAAATCAGTGAACAAAACAGAAAAAAAAATAAATCTCTTATTTCACAAAGCTGTCATTCTTTTGGAAATATGGCATGAAATTGACATCACTGATAATTAATTCTAGATGATTTGAACAAGGTATTTTCTATGTTCTTCTTTGAACTTTCCTGTATTTCTGAAGTTTCTGAAAAAAAAATCCATGAATCGGCATTCACTTTTACTAACTCTCTTATCAGCCAAACTTTCATTTCCCCCAAGACTACTTTTCTATTTACTGTAAATATGCTGGATCCGGCTTATTAAATATTTACATACAATTTACCAAAATCCTACAGGGAGAAAAGAACCCTTCACAAATATGTATATCTAAAAAAAAATTGCAAGAATAAATTGTAACATAATTATCTGGCTTTAGATTTAGCAGAGGCAATTTTAGTATGTGAAATGCGGAATTAGACAGATTTTGGTTCACATCCAGCTTGTTCTGTTGAATACCTGGATGACCTTGTAAAATTCAGTTCCATGTCCCAAATTTTGGTTTGTCTAACTGCATAATTTGGGTAATAATGTCTATCTCATAAAAATTGTGTGATAAAAAGTATGCACTGGGTTTTATATTCTTCCTATAATAAGTATAAGTTACAGTTAATTCTTAATGATTTTCGTTTCCCCTTTACTCTTCTTTTGTTTTACAAGTCAAAAGCACATCTGGAAAATGATTTAGACAACAGTGGTGCTCAATACTGCATACACATTAGAATCACCAGGGAAGCTTTTTAAAAATACACATGCTGAATCCCATCACTAGGGATTCTTATATAACTGGTCTTAGGAGGGAATGAAGCCTCCAATTTTTTTAATCTCCCCCAGGTAATTCTTATGTACAGCCAGATTTGAAACACACATATTTAGAAACACTGCAAATGTTATTCTCTCACTAGATTAATTTTAATTTCTTTAAATTCTTTCAATTACATTTTTTTTGCATTGTCTCTGCCCAATAAGACATCCACAATTACTGAAATGCAAACTTTTGTCAATTTTACCTTCTAAATATTTCCCAAGTTCATTTTCTCCTCACTTTCCCTCATATTAGCACTCATCTTCATCATCTTCCAGGTGGGTGGGTATTAAATAGTTTCCCAACTGCTATCTCTCTTTCCATGCTTCAAATTTCATTTTCAGGCTAGCGATAGAATCTAACTCATCTACTAAATGTTTTCAATGCTTACTTATCATGCAACATGGAGGTCAAGCTCTGCACTTTGTCCTTCAGTCTCCTCACCCACTTTTCTTCTGCTCAACAATGAGCATCATCTCTTGCTACTTCCACACAATCTATGTTCAAACACCATTAAATTGTAGTGTCATAAGCTATATGAAATGTTGTGTACCTTGCTTGTGCCTATGCTGTTTCTTCTCAAAACAACCTTCCTTTCCTTCTTTTCTAGGATCAGCCTTTGAAATTTATCTCAGAAATGCAGTTCTCCTGATAAACCCTAAGCTCCTTGTTCCAGGCAAAGAAAACATGCCTTCTGCTCATAAAATTCTTCTCACATTAGCCACTCTTTTAAACTTCTATTATACTATACGTTTCTCAATGAAGGTATAGTATCTGTCTGATCCCTGTATTCCCAAAGCTTAGTGTATTACCTGTAGTGGTCAATAAATATAAATTGATCAAATTGGTCCAAGAAGAAGAAAAATATTTTAGTAGAGACTTTATAGAGTAGAAAAAATTCTCACTGTAAATGGCATTTAAGAAATTTTTTTAACCAAGCTTGTAAGAATATTTTAGTATTACTTATAGAAAAAATGAACTTTAACATTATCACATACAGTGATGGGAATGCTGTACTATATGTTTTATGAGGTTGTTGTTTGTGTCTTGCAGTATATGGAATATATGAATTGTGCAGGTCATACTGGTGACCTAGGTTAGCTCTAGGCAAATTTGTTAATAGATTGAAGCAGTAGCTTCTTAAATTATGGCATCTCATTCTACTTATAAATTAACAGAAAAATATTCATTTCAAGTTAAGCCAAAAATATTTTGAATCAGAAACAGAACAAATGAGAAAAGGGAAAAAAGAGAGAGAGAGAGAGAGACAAACCAAGAAATGGACTCCTGACTATAAGAACAAATTGTTGTTGCCAAAGGGGAGATGAATGGGGGATGAGTTAAGTGTGTGGTGGGAATTAAGGAGGGCAGTTATTATGATGAGCACTGAGTATTGTGTGGAAGTGTTGAACCACTGTGTTGTACACCTGAAACTAATATTACACTGTATGTAAACTAACTGGAATTTAAGTAAAAACTTTAAAAAAAAGAAGATATGGCATATATATTTGCATATTTGCATATGCAAATATATATATGCAATGGAATATTACTCATCCATAAAAAAAGAATGAAATCTTTCCATTTGCAACAACATAGATGGACGTAGAGGATATAATAGTAGGTGAAACAAGTCAGTCAGAGAAAGACAGATACCATGTAATTTCAGTCATATGTAGAATTTAAGAAACAAAACAAGGGCACAAACAAAGAAAAAAGGAGACAAATGAAAAAATAACATACTCTTAAATACAGAGTACATACTGGTGGTTGCCAGAGGGCAAGTGGTAGAGAGATATATGAGATAATTTCAGATACCTGGACTTGCTCTGCTTTTTCTTTTTTTTTTTAATTTAATTTTACTTTTTCGGTCTTCCAAGATTCATTGTTTATGTACCACACCCAGCACTCCATGATGCAATACATGCCCTCCTTAATACCCAACACCAGGCTCACCCAACCCCCCACTCCCCTCCTCTCCAAAATCCTCAGTTTGTTTGCATTTTCTTTTTTTTTGCTATAAACCACTTTTATAATAAAAAAATAAAAAGCATTAATTCAGATAACATTAGGTAATAACAAAAAGAAACATGCTCACATTTTTATGTTTTAAATTATTTCCATAGCATATTTAGGTTGAAGGAGAAATTACATATAGAGATAATATATTTGAATAATACATTTTCAAATATTAACTCATTTAATCCTCATAATAACACTACTGATGCTCATTCTATTATCATACCCATTTTACTGTTGGGGATGTGGAGACACAGGACAACAAAAAATGAAGTAACCTATGTAAGGACACACAGTGTTGGTGATAGAGTTGGGATTCTGAAATACATGTTATTAACAACTATTTTATATTACCATTTATAATGACTACATAAAATATATCCATTTTTTTTAAATTGACCAATTAGTTGTAATTTTGTTGAATACTAAAATGGGCTTTGTTCAAAAGCCATATTAACATTTGTAAAACCAAGTAAAATCAAAATTATCCTAATCATAAATATATTTTATATATTTATAAAATTTATAAAATAAATTTATAAAATTTATTTTTAAAATTTATAAAATAAATATATTTTATAAATAAATTTTATTTATTTATAGATAAATGTGGGGCTCAATCCCAGGACCCTGAGATCATGACCTGAGCTGAGGGCAGAGGCTTAACCCACTGAGCCACCCAGGCACCCCAAGTCTGACAAGCCATTTTCATAAACTTGAGGACTGATACGTCTCAAGAACTAGTTTATCAAAATGTATGATCAAATTATTTGGTCCTAAAATGTTTATAGGCCCATTAAATTTTTTAGATTTCCTTCAAATGCTGCAAAATATTAATTACCATAGCCAGCATTTTGTAGAGTCTATGGAAAGAATTTTTTTTTACATTGGCCTCATAAGCATTTTTTGATTGAAGACACACTTTTTAGAGAGACTGCTGAGCTTGAGTTATAAATGATAAGTCCTTTTTTTATCACATCTGGTTCAGTTTAATCACTCAGCATGGATAACCACGTGGTTAAATGTACCTCTCCTCTGTGCACATTACTAAGCATTATTGTTGGGAGATATTTGGATTTGTTACTTTGCAGCTGCCAGATATGCCTTGTTTGCTTAACATGCTTAAACATGAGTTTTAAAGAACATAAATAGTGTTTTCGATAACAATAGCTATCACTCTCACAAGGAAGTGGCCTGTAATTTAGCAAGTTTCCAAATGAAAATGTAAAGAAACTATGCTAAATAAGCCCTGTACCAGAACAGATGTTCTCCTGCTTAATTTCCAAAAAGTTTATATAATTTAAGTGATGTACAGTTTTCAATAAACATATTTCCATAAACCTAGATTATTTTCATTCTCTACAGCAAACATTTAACATTCCTTGATGTGTGCTGCAAATTCTACTAGATATTATAATGCAAAGATACAGTCTCTGTTCTCAAAATTGTGTATGGAACAGGATAAATCATGGAAAAAATCAGATGGCTGGATGGCTAGAGGAATAACTAGGAAAATGACTAACAGATAAACAGATAGACAGCAGAGGAATCCAGAGTCTTAAATCCTAGTTGAATCCTCTCTTGACAAGCATGACTTGTGACTTTTGAAGGAGGCATGCAGTCTTGTAGGCACCGTCACAATCAATATACAGATCCATTTTTTCACCCACAAGAAACTTTCCTATGTTCTTTTGTAACTAAACCCACTCAACACTCCCAGCCCCTGGCAACCACAGACTTGATTATTTTTCATTCCTATTGCTTTTTCCAGAATATCATAAAGTGAAATCATATATTATGTGGCAATTTTGTCTAGCTTCTATCACATAGGTGCTCAAATACATTGGTCACTAAGGAAATGCAAACGATATCACAATACTCTACTCAGTAGAATGGATAAAATGAAAGAATATAGAAAATATTAAACATCAGGAAGGTTATGGAGTAACCAGAACACTAATAACCTGCAGGAGGGGGGTAAACTTACACAAGTGATTTGGAAATTCATTCAGTAGTGTCCCCTACAGTTACAGGACTGCATGCCATCTGGTCTGGAGTCTCCAGCCATACACTCAAGAAAATGCATATGCCTGTTTAGCAGAAAGCAAATACTAGAATTTCATAGCACTATATAATAGCAAAAATAAGAAATTATCCAAGTTTCCATCAACAATTGAACCATAAACACACACAGAAGGGTACACAACTTTCAGCTTCTACTTAAAACAGTAGTTATCATGTGGGGGCAATCTAGTCTTCCCAAAGGACATTTGGACATGTGTAGGGACACCTTGGGTTGTCATAATTGAGTCTGTACCACTGGGATATGGTAGATAAAGTCCAGGAAATGCTTCTGAATATTTTACACCCCCCAAGGAGAGGACTATCCAACCCAAATGACAGTAACACTGTGGTTGACTAACCTTGACCTAGAAAGGAGAAAGCCCGAGTGTTGCTCCCATCTTTACAACAACAAGAATGCTAGATGATCCTTAAAATTATAACTTTATTGAGCCAATCAGAGAGCCAAAGTCACAGTGCAACCTGCTACTTTTAAATGTAAGGAAAGATAAGATGGGGCATGATCACTTGCTTCCATGGGTCTTAGTTTCCCAGAACTGTTTTAACAAATTACTTCAAATTTTATGTCTTTAAGCAACAGAAATGTATTCTGTCACAGTTCTGGGAGCAAGAAGTTTGAAATCAGTTTCAATTAATCAAAATCAAGATGCTGGCAGATGGCACTCTCTCTGGAAGCTCTAAGAAAGAATGTGTTCCTTTCCTTTTCTAGCTGCTTGCCACATCATTTCAATCTCTACCTTTGTGGACACACTGCCTTCTCCTCTTGTGTCTGTGGTAAACCTCCCTCAGCTTTTGTCCTATAAGGATGCATATGGTTACATTTATGGCCCACACAGATAATTGAGGATAATCTCCTTATCTTAAGAGCCTAATCACTTCTTCAAAGTACTTTTTTGTCCCATATAAAGTAACATTGAGATTCCAAAAATTAGGATATCTTTTGAGTGGGGGTCATTATTCAGATTACCACAATGGAGTAGACAGATGAAACCGGTAAAATACCATTCAAAATTGTTAACAAACTACTGAAGACTGAGCTAGACTAATATGAGGATTTAGGAGCCCTGGGAGCCACAGACACAAAGTGGTTCCTCAGCACTCTCAAGGCCTTTTCCACAAACATCATCCTGTGCTCATGAGAGAGAGGGAGAAGGCAAGAATCCTGGGAACATTTGTGGGCAGATAATGGGAAGGAACTCCAATCCTTCAGGGCAGGCACAAAGCTCTGTTCTCTTCCTTCCCTATCTTTCCTGTGGAACAAAAGTCTTAATCCATTGGAGGAGGAATGATAAACCATGTCATCTTGGGGGCACAAATGAACACGCCTTACAGCTAAGACAAGAGAACAGGAATAAACAATACAAAATAAAACAAAACAAAACTCTGTCCCTATGGTAGGGCTAGGTGCGCATCCTGGGTGCAGAATGTGGAAGTCCTATATACCTGGAGGAGGAGAATTCCTTAAAGGACCCTACCCCAATGATCCAGAAGCCACAATTGCTTGTGTCTGAGGCTGAAGCAGAACAACAAAGAACACTCCCCACCCCACCAGCAGTCCACAGCTAAAACAGAAAAAGAGAAATGAAAGAAATGTTTTCTCTGAGGCACAATTACTAAGGGAAGACCTGAAACAAAAGTGAGAGCACACATCGAGAGAAATCTTCTGACACACCAGCCACCACTCTAAACACTAGGTAACACTAGTAGAATTTTAGAGTATGGTATATTAGAGTAACCATAGCAACAACATTCCTCAAACCTGCTAAATTCCTGATTAGATTCACTCAATATCCTACACCAAAGGCCTAGCAAAAAATACAAAAGTTTATCATTTTATCCACAAATATAAATCAATGTTACTAAGTTATTTTGGCTGTAACATACCAGTTATTATGTTCCGATTTAGAAATAATTTAAAAATAGAATATATCAGTTATCTAATTAATCCATAAAATGTGTGACCATAAATTGAAATGCAATAGATTTGGTAAAGGGAATTTGTAACTTAGCACATCATACTGGTGCCAAATAGATTAGGGAAAAAAAAAATCTTGTACCTTAGTGTAGAGATGGCCGAATTTCATACCCTATGCATTTTCTACTTTCTCAAAAATCATTAGTTGAAATAGAAAACATAAAATTGATTTTGTCACTTATTCAATGAAGAGTTTATAAGGTAAATATAAGTATATTCACATAATATTCTAGCACTTTCATGAAAGTATGATATTCATCTTGTAAGCAAAACAAAAGCTCTGATTAATCACATCACAGTACAAGAAAAGACATCGTTTTTGGAGAAAGGTTGCATTTCACTCTCACACTGTAAAAGTTCAATCAATGTCTCTGTGAAAAGTAATATAAGCTTACAAAAAGCAACAGATTATTCACAAAGAAATGAAGAGCTGGTGTTGAAGCCAGTTGCAAAATACCTGTGTGAGACTTCTAATTAATGCCAAACAAGAATGAGCTTACATGAACTGAGCTAGGTGCCTGGCACTCGAGAGTTGAATACTCAGCCTAAGAAGTTTCTGAGTAATAAGAATTCTAGAAGAAAATAAAAGAAATGTGCATAGCTTTTGAATGGCATTATGTCACCAAAAATCAATAGCATATACTTGACCAGAGAATTAATATAAAAACTTGTTGAACTAATACATACTGTTTTAGAGAAATCTGAAGAGTATATAAGAGGAAAGAATTCAATTTGTGATTATAAAAGCTATCCCCATGGATATCTTGATAAAAGAATGTCCAAAACTGGAATTAAACCTACATGACAATAACTGATCATTGATTCTCGGGTTAAATGTCATTGCTTGAAAAAGTGATTTGAATCTATCCCAGGTTAAAATTAACTGATATCCAAAATAAATCCTCATGTGATTCATTAAAAATCAATGATGTGGACATATAAAAGCATTTCTAATGTTTTGGAAGGGAGCTAATAAATATCTTTTTTCCTTTCTACCAAATCTTCTTAGTATTACATATCCCTAAAAAGTTCTGATATTTATATCAACTAAAAAAAATACTCTTGGAGTAAAGCTTCCAAAAGCTTTTTGATGCTGGTGATGACTCACTTTACGATTGATTAAAGGACTTTGAGTACTTAGAATTTAATTGTGACCAATGTTTTATATCACATTGATTTAAAGTATTCTCTTGACTGACTTATGGAATGGCTAGATGTTAAATTTTGTGACTGACTTAAAATTTGCTAATATCAAGGCCATTTGACTGAATAAAATTGAAATATCAAATAACCATTTTAATGTTTTACTTTTATAATGAGTGAAGTTACAACTAAAATTTCCTTAAATTATTACAAGATTTAGTATTTACTTGAAATTATTTTGCCTAACCATTCATCTTCAAAGGAAGCGAGTAAAATAGAGAAAATCCTTGTATTTTGCCTAATGATACAAAGCTAACCAAAACCATTTTATGCCAGTTCTAGTGAAGAGTAATAAACCCATATATAATTTCAGAAGATGATAATATTTCCTTTGTAAAAATATTTAATTCATTAAAATGAATCTTTTTCAAACATATTTTTCTCTCAAGTGGCAGCTCTCTGAAGGCAGAGATTTTTTAATATTTTCACTTTTTACTTTTTTGATGTTGTTTTGTTGTTCAACATCAAGAACAGTGAATAGCATTTTAAAAATAAGGTTTTGAAAAGTGGTTGTCAAAGGCATGAATACAAAAACAACATTTGAATTTCACTGAAGAGAAAATACAGGGATAAGCATTCTGGAAGAGTTGACAGCCATAAAAAAGGGGAGCGAGTTCTGTCACATATACATTAAATATTCAAGACTCGGAGATATTCTGCACAATTTTTAAACCTTAATTTAATAAATACACATGAGAACTCAAAATTATCTTTTCAAAGCTTAGATGTAATCATATGATTTCCTTATTTGTTTTTTAATAATTATACTTTGACTATTCCAGTCATAAATCCCTTAGTTGCCAAGAAATGGAAACCCAATCTGACTAGTTCAAATAAAAACTTATGAGGATAAAGATCTTATAATATTCCAAATAGAACAGAATACTGGTGTCTCGGGAAGTGCAGAAATCAAGTTACCAACTGGAACTTCACCGGCAGAAGCCCATGGAAGAGGCTTCCTAAGCATCCCAGTTACCTTTCTTTAGTTACACTCTATAGTTTGTTTCTTTCTATCTTAACATTACCAACTCAGCCTTTTAATGTCCTGAATCTATACTTCTCAGAAATATTCAGCTCAACACAGTTTAAGGATTTCTATCCTGTTCTATTATGTGCCTACCCTGATCCAGCTTTTAGCTGTTTGGGTCATAGACTTATCTGCTGTAGCCTTGCCCACCTCCCCCCACCCCCGGAAAGTTTTACTACAAGAAAAGGAAAAGTTAATAGTAGTAGTCAAATTAGCTATCATCTAAATTTTAAGTCTTCACAATAAATTCCAAGCTTCTTAAAATGTGTTCTAATTAGTCTGAGTTTACCCTTTATTTCTCATCTTTTGCTGCTCAGACCCACATTCCATACATATATTGCTTCTGAGGCTAATGCTTTGACTTTATTCCTTCTGACTGATACAGTCTTTCTGCTGGAAAAAATCTTATCTTTAAAGCCTCATCTGAACTTTAATTTATTTTGAGTCACCAAGGACATGCAACAGCCACCTTGACCAAAATACCTTGGCACTTACTCATGTCATTCATGCAGCTGTTCCTCAGGTGACCACTGCCTAGTGCTCTAGGTGCCTTTCCCACGGTGATCCACAGAAGGATCACGAGGTCACATTTCACAATGTAATGTCCATTTTTTTGCATCTTTCCTTTTATTGCTTCAAACTTCATTTTAAACACCTGTTCTTGAGTACTTCCATCTGCTTTTTGTCCATTTTTTCTTCTCCTAACAACATACCATTCTCTTTGTCAAAGTTATTTCCTAATTTTATTAAAAGGAACTGACATGGGCAGCTGTTTTAGGCCATTCTGGCTGCTATAAGAAAGCACCATAGATCAAATGGCTTATAAACAACAGAATTTTTTTTCACCCACAGTTCTGGAGGCTGGAAAGTCCAAGATCAAGGTGCCAACACATTCCCTGTCTTGTAAAAGCTTGGCAACTATCTCCTCATTGCAACTGTATATGGCAGAAGGAGGTAGGGAGCTTTCCTGGACTGCTTTTTTTTAAGAGCACTAATTCTATTCCTGAAATATCTGTACCCAGTTCCACCCCATTGATTTTCTTATTGGTATCTGAAATTTGTACCAATTTATATCCCATTTGCATCCTAATGGCATCACCTTGAAGATTAGGATTTCAATTATGATTTAGGGGGAACACAAATATACAATCTATAGCACTGGGGTGGTTGAAAATATAAATAGAACATATCTGGTACCCACAATATCACAGAAGAAGAATTTCTAACTGGTAAGAAACAATTGTGTGTTCTCAGTTAATAAAATTAGACTTTATCACCTCCAATCACATGACCTTCTCTAAACAGTCCCAATTTAGATTAAATGAGATGATCTATATAAACAGTTTTCTGTTCTTAATATTCAGAAGTCTTTAAAATCATTTTATTTAAATATTTTTCTCTCCTGAAGAGTAATCTTCCAAAAATTAACTCATTCAAGATCAAGAACATATTAGTAAAAGAATCAAAATAACCCCCCCAACTCCCAAATCTAAAAGAAAATGTTTCCTTCCATCTTAAATTTTAGCACCTACTTGCTAAGTGCCACAGGTATGGGTCTTTAAATGCTCTATTGGTTATTCTTTTGGATTTGGAGTTCAAAGTATATACCAATTAAACTTCTACTTGTCATTCAAATAAACTAAGAGTAACTGAACATACCATACCACTCAGCATGAAAAAAACAGTATTCACTTTGAGTCTTCATCCTAAACATTCTGTTCAATATTTGGGTCACATTTTTTTTTAATTTTTTAGTTATTTTTTCCTCTTTTTTTGTTTCAAGTTTTTATTTAAATTCTAGTAAAGAACACTGGGTGTTATATGCAACTGATAGGTATCCCTTGTCTTTCAACAGAAATAAACAATATTCTTCCTTGAAAAAAGCATCCACAATTTAGGACCCCTGGATTCCCAGAGATTACAACACCAAAATAAAAATTTATCAAATACACAAGGAAAAATCTTAATTACTGAAAGTAAGCATAAAGAAGAAACAACAGATCTAGAACCACCTCCTCAGATATTTACTATATTGGAACTTTTAGGAACAGAATATGTAATAACTATGTACAAATGCAAAAGATGAAACAAAATGTGCAAGAAAGATGGGACTACATATATTGGCTCCTTCCTTTCCCTTACTTACTTTCATCAGTTTTGTTTTAGACAGCAATTTTTAGGGGTGCCTGGGTGGCTCAGTTGGTGAAGCAAATGCCTTTAGCTCAGGTCATGACCCTGGGATCAAGCCCCGCATCAGGCTCCTTCCTCCATGGAGAGTCTGCTTCTCCCTTTCCCTCTGCCTGCTGCTCTGTCTGCTTGTATTCTCTCTCTCTCTGTCAAATAGATAAATATTGTTGTACACTTGAAAAATAAATAAAAATTAACTTATCAACATTACATAGAAAAGGAAATAAATATATGATAATTTAGTACATGCAAAAAAAAACACCCCATATTTGGTAAAAATGCTTAACTATTTAGAAAGAGGGAAAGTTCCCTAATAGGATAAATGATATCTATGGTAAACTTATCACAAATGTTGTGCTTAACTGTAATTTGTGAAAATTTTTTTTCTCAGGTTTTGAAATAAGAGGATACCTGAACTAAATAAGTCTATACAACTAAGGACTAAAGGCCTTAGCTAGTGTAATAAGGGGAAAAAATGTCTGATGGCTGGGAAAAAAATTTTAAAAGGTATCTGTATTTGTGAAAGAGAAATTGTAGATCTAGAAAAAATCTGTAGATACTACAAAATTTAACAAATGAATAGCAAGCTTGCTGGAAGCACAGTCAGTAAATAAGAATCAACTCTATTTCTCTATGCCAGTAGTAACAGAAAATATAACTTAGCATGGAAGCCACTTTCCTTTTTTAAAATTTTAACTAAATTTTGTTTTATTTTATTTTTTATTTAAATTCAACTAATTAACATATAATATATTATTAGTTTCAGAGGTAGAGGTCAGTGATTCATCAGTCTTATATAATACCCAGTGGTCATTACACCATGTGCCCTCCTTAATGTCCATCATCCAATAAACCCATTCCCCCACCCCCACACCTTCAGCAACCCTCAGTTTGTTTGATTAAGATTAAGAGTCTCTCATGAACAGACATTTCTGCAAAGAAGACATCCAAATGGCCAACTGACACATGAAAAAGTGCTCAACATCACTCGGCATCAGGGAGATACAAATCAAAACCACAGTGGGATACCACCTCACACCACTCAGAATGGCTCAAATTAACAAGTCAGGAAAGGACAGATGTTGGTGAGGATGTAGAGAAAGGGGAACCCCCCTACATTGTTGGTGGGAATGCAAGCTGGTGCAGCCACTCTGGAAAACAGTATGGAGGTTTCCCCAAAGGTTAAAAATAGAGCTACCCTATGACCCAGCAATCACACTATTGGGTATTTACCCTAAAGATACAAATGTAGGGACCTGCAGGGGCATGTGAACCTGAATGTTTATAGCAGTAATGTCCACAATAGCCAAACTATGGGAAAAAACCTAGATGTCCATCAACAGATGAATGAATAAAGAAGTGGTATATATATATATATATATATATATATATATATATATATATATATGAATACTATGCAGCCATCAAAAAAATGAAATCTTGCCATTTGGAATGACGACATGGATGGAACTAGAGGGTATTATGCTGAATGAAATAAGTCAATCAGAGAAAGACAATTATCATATGAGATCTCTGATAGGAGGAATTTGAGTGGCAGGGCAGGGGCAGAGAGGGGAAGGGAAGGAAAAAATGAAACAAGATGGGATCAGGAGGGAGACAAACCATAAGAGACTCTTAATCTCACACAACAAACTGAGGGTTGCTGGGGGAGTGGGGAAGAGGTAAGGTGGCTGGGTTATGGACATTGGAGATGGTATGTGCTATGGTGAGTGCTATGAAAGGTGTAAGCCTGATGATTCACAGACCTGTACCTGGGGCAAATAGTACAGTATATGTTAATAATTTTTTTTTTAAAGTCTCTTAGAGTTTGTCTCTCATGCGAGCTATTTTCAGTGGCATGATAAATCAGACAACTAGGAAAAAGTACCACAGAGTGTGAGAGTTTTACTTAGAAAACTAACATGTATGATCAAGACAAATTAAGAAACTAGGTATGGAAGAATAAACCAGGAGCATAATTATGAGCTGTCAATTCTCTGCAAGGTGATCCTTAGACTTATTTTATATCATGGTAAAAATTTCAAGAATGATTTGAGAAAGGTAATTGATAAGTTGATTCCAAAACTTACATGGCATGCAAAGGTTAGAGAATAGTCACATTAATCTTGAAGAAAGAGAACGGTGGAACTGCATGACTAGATCTAAAGATTTATTAAGGCTATAGTAAATAAGGTATAGCATTGGCTCAAAATTAGTTCTGTAGACCTATAGAACAGAATAGAGCCTTGGCACAAACCTAGTCACATGACATGATAAAGTTTATACTGTATAAACATGGGGAAAGGGTGGGATTTTTTTTTCTTTTTTTAAAGATTTTATTTAAGTGAGAGAGAGAGGGAGCCCAAATGGAGAGGAGCAGAGAGAGAGGGAGAAGCACTCTCCAGGCTGAAAGGGGAGCCTGACATGGGGCTCAATCCCAGGACCCTGTGATCCTGACCTTAAGCTGAAGCTTAACCAAGTGAGCCACCCAGGCACCCCAGAGTGGGACTTTCAATAGTAGATGGTGAATCAGTTGGATTCCCACATGAAAAAAATTAATTATGACCTTCACCACAACCAAAAACATTCCAGGCCCATTATAAATCTAAATATGGGAGGTACCAATAATAATGTTCTTGAAAGATATATATAGTAGAATATCTTTATGATCTTGCACATAGTCACTTCATAAACAGGGCATCAAAAGCATTAGTAACGATGAGAGAAATTGATACATTAGACAACATGAAGTGAAGAACTTCTGCTTTACCAAAAAATCCACTGAAAAGTGTTAAAAAAACAAGCCACAGAGGAAATATTTGCCCTAAATACATGCAAAAAGGGAATTTTACACAGAATATAATAAAAATCCCTATGCATCAATAAGAAAGTCATACAGCCCCATTTTTTTAAGTAATCAAAATATTTCAAGAGCTAATTCTCAAAGAATGACTAAGAAACAAATGACCAGTTAAAATATTAATAGGTGGTCACCTTCAATACTCGTCATCAGAGAAATGGATATTATTATCAGCAATTATCTTACGAATTTTTTTTAATTTATTTGGCAGACAGAGATCAGAAGTAGGCTGAGAGAGGAGGAAGCAGGCTCCCTGCTGAGCAGAGAGCCCGATGCGGGGCTCGATCCCAGGACCCTGGGACCACGACCTGAGCCGAAGGCAGAGGCTTTAACCCACTGAGCCACCCATGTGCCCCAATCTTATGAATTTTTAAATGGTTAAATAAGTGATCAATTAATATCATTCCAAGAAGAAGCATAATAACTAACTGTTGGTAAGATGTGAAGCATATGGATTGTCAATAAACTTTTTTTAACTTATTTTACTTAAATTTGATTAGTTAAAATATAGTATATCATTAGTTTCAGATGTAGAGTTTAGATATTTATCTGTTGCATATAATACCCAGTGCTCATTATATCATGTGCCCTCCCTAATGGCCATCACGCAGTTACTCCATCCACCCACCCACCTCCCCTTTAGCAACCCTGTTTGTTTATTATAGTTAAAGAGTTTCTTATAGTTTGTCTCCCTTTCTGATTTCACCTTATTTTATTTTTCCCATCTTTCTTTTATGATCTTTTGTTTTGTTTCTTAAATTCCACATATGAGTAAAAACCATATGATAATTGTCTTTCTCTGATTAACTTATTTCGCTTAGCATAATGCCCACCAATTCTGTCCATGTCATTGTAAATGGTAACATTTCATTCTTTTTGATGGCTGCATATATCTACACATCTTTACCCATTAATCTCTTGATATCTGGGCTCTTTCCATAGTTTGGTTATTATAAACATTGAGGTGTAGGTGCCCCTTCAGATCACAACATTTGTATCTTTTGAGTATATACTTAGTAGTGCAATGGCTGGATCATAAATATTAAATAATTAAATAAGTGATTGATTCCTTAATTAATATCATTCCAAGAATAAGCATAATAACTGTTAGTAAAATATGAAGCATACGATCAATGTCAATAAACTTTCTTGTTTATCCAAAAAACTACTGTTTTTTCTTCTACTGGTTTGAGAATTTTATACATATATATGTATATATATATAAAAAGATAATATTTCTATATTATATATATACATATATGTAAAGATAGTATTTCTATTATCTTTGTGATGATGAAAGTTATCTATTTTTCAACTTGATTTAAAGTTTTGTATGGAAAGAGTAAGGACAAAGAAGAGCAAAGACATTCCTGAACAAGAATAAGGTGAGGAAACTTGTCCTGCAAGACAGTAAAATTTAGTTAGGAGCTACGGTACTTAATACACTGTTGCTGTGTTTATGTATGTAAACATATATAGACACATATCTTTGTATGTGTATATAATTACATAGTTACAAACTCATACATAGTACTTATATATTCAGATATGTTTCTGCATATGAAAAGTTATCATATTCTCAATGCAGAAAACTCTTATTTTTAATACCATTTGTACCTTTAAAAAACTATTTCATTTATAGTCCTAAAAAAAAAAAAAATTAAGCCTCTTAGTTTATCAGAAAAATCTTCTTTATATATGGAATTTCAATAAAGAGTATCTTGGACAAAATATACTTTAACTAGGTATGAATTTTAGAAATGCCTTTGCCAGAAACTGACTAGCAAATAAATTAAGTATGAATCTCTGGGAGTGGGACCCAGCATCAGTATTTGTTAAAACTCATCAGATGGGGGCGCCTGGGTGGCTCAGTGGGTTAAAGACTCTGCCTTTGACTCAGGTCATGATCCCAGAGTCCTGGAATCGAGCCCTGCATCAGGCTCTCTGCTCAGCAGGGAGCCTGCTTCCTCCTCTCTTTCTGCCTGCCTATCTGCCTGCTTGTGATCTCTGTCTGTCAAATTAAAAAAAAAAAAAAAAAACACATCAGATGATCCCAATGTGTCCCCAAGATTGAGAAACAGAAATTCTGAAGAGCATAGGGTGGAGACAAGAGGTGATTCGTGTGTAATTAAGCCAGGAGCTCTTTGTTGGTAATTTAGTACAATCCATAGTAAGGCTGCACAATTCTCATCCAAAAATTAATTAATTAATTAATTAATAATATATACACACACATGAAAATAAAATTAGTATTTCCATTTCACTAAAATTCCACCTCATTATGTTGTGCAAAGCTAATAATGAGCCATAATTTTCAGAGACTGGCAGCTCCTTCCAGATGTATTATAAATACCTGACATTTTGATGTTCCTTGTATTTACAATTATCAATGCCATAAAAGAATTAAGTAGATTATGTATCTCCATTAAAGACAACCATAAACAATAAATGGCTCTCCCCAAAACATAAAGGGTTGCTAAATAGGATTGATTCTAAATATAAATATATGAAGAAAGGATTATTAAAAGTCAGAATGCAAATTTACATATAGATTTCTCAATACTTTGAATCACTGTCTTTTTAGCTAATGATGATTCTATACATTATAGATTTCTTCTAGGTTATTTTAATATGAAAATAAAATATACAAATATAAACTGTGGTATTTCATTATAACAGTTTCTCAAATCAGTTTGCTGGAACAACTAAATAATGGAAAATTGTGAATTGTGTTTTTGACCAATTTGGCTGAGAATATGAAGTTCACATAAGAGATAGAGCAATCTTATTTTCCAGAAATCTTTCAAAAGAGGCAGCATTTTTGGAGACCATGAGCAATGACAAAATGCCTCTTTGTTGCAGACTAGAATCACCAGGTGAGCTTTAAAAAAATACTAACATCTCCACTGATATTCAGAAAATCTGACTTAATGCTGTGTGGTATGGTCTAGACTTTGGGATTTTAAAATATTCCCCAGTGTTTTACCCTTTACCACAGATTTAGTGCAATAGATTACAGGATTTAGAATATGATAGTTCAATGTTTGGTGACCAATAATGTGACATAAAAAAAAATATTTCCCTCCATTTGTGAACCATGAGTTTTCCACATTTGCCTAAGAGTTAAAAAGAGAATATAGTTATTTCTGCTGAAATCAAAATAATCAAAGGGACTTTGATAGTTATTTATTACATAATTTCCAGCTGTCTGAAAAATTGCAGATGTGGCAAACCTGACACCCCCCTCAGTAGTTTTAGCTCTTTGAGGTGCTTTTGAGTTGAAGTAAGATATACTCTTTAAGAAGGAAATGGGAAAGAAAGTTTCTATCACATGACAAGTAACAATATGTCAGCCCAGGAGGAAGCAAGATGGGGGAGGAGTAGCAAATTGAAATATCATTAGGTGCCAGGAGTTTAACTAGGTAGTTTTCAAACCATTCCAAACACCTACAAACTCAACAGGAGATAGAAGAGAAGAAGAACAGCAACTCTGGGAACAGAATTTGACCACTTTCTGGAAAGTAGGACATGCAGAGAAGTGAATCCGAGGTGATGGGAAGATAGACCGTGGGGGGAGGGGCTGGCTTCCAGAAAGTGATGGAGCAGTGGAGCACCAAATCAGAAGTTTTAGAAGTCTGCTTCACTAAGGGACATCACTCCAGAAGCTAAGCAGGGGGGAACACCCGTGGGGACAGTGTGGTCTCAGGAACCACAGGGATACAGAAACACTGGAGGTGTCTGAGAGTGGCAGAGCTGCCAGGTGTCAGAGCGGGGAAGCCAGGTACAGAGACAGAGCTGAGCAGTGATCTCTCAGCATGGGGTAAAACATGATGTAAGGCACAGTTGGGTCACTGCTCTATGAACAGGGACTCCACAAGTGCCAGACCCAGGGAAACTCACCTTCCTCCTCTGGAAGGAGTGGCACAGGAGCACGTGGCAGGAATCTGCTGGTTTTGGAGACTCCAAATGGGGCATGTGCCAGAGATGGAAATGCTTGGTCATAGGCCGGGAGAACACGGAGTGCAACTGGAGACCAGGGAGACAGGAGAAATTGACTGCTTCTCCCTGAGGGCCTACTGAAGAGTGGGGCCCCAAGCTCTCAGCTCCTCTGGGCCAGAGACTGGGATGTCGCCATTTTCATTCCCATCCTCCAAAGCTCTATGGAAAGCATTCAGGGAACAAAAGCTACCAAGAGGGAATCAAGCAGATTACTCAGCCTGGCCCCTGGCAAGCGCGGTGCAATTCTACCCCAGGCAAAGACATTTGAGAATCACTGCAACTGGTCCCTCCCCCATAAGATCAGCAAAAATATCCAGCAAAGACCAAGTTTACTGATCAACAAGAACTGCAGAACTCCAGAGCTAGGGAAAAGCAACACATAGAATTCATGGTTTTTTCCCCATGATCCTTTAGTCTCACAAAGTTAAATTTTTTTAATTTTATTTTTTTCTTATTCTAATGTTTTAACTTCCCCAATTTTAACATTTTTAACTATTCTATCTTAACAATACCTTTTTTAGAAGAATCTTTTAAAATTCTCATTGTTATAGCCATATTTTTATCCCTTCATAGGGATAAGTATTTAACCTTATTTTTTGTATACATATAGGTTTTTTTTCTTTAAAATATTGGGATAAAATTTCTTCTAATAAATCAAAATATACCCTAAATCTAGCACATGGCTTTGTTTCCAGCCTGATCACATTCTCTCCTCTTTTTATTCTTTCCAACCAACTTATCTTAGCAATTCCTTTTTTAGAATTTTTAAAAAATTTCATGTTTATAGTGACATTCCATCTCTTCATTGTATTTATCATAATTTTTGTATATATATAAGCTTTTTTTCTTTAAAAATTTGGGAGGTAGTTTCTTCTAAGAGACCAGAATACACCCAAAATCAACTGGGAGGCTCTGTTCAATTCACCAGTCTAATATATATACATATTTTTATTTTTATTTTTTAAATTTTATTTTCCCCCCACTCTTCTCCCCCTGGTTTTGGGTCTCTTCTGATTTGTTTAGTGTATGTTTTTCTGGGGTCTTTGCCACCCTTTTAGTATTTTATTCACTCATTCATATATTCTTATCTGGATAAAATGACAAGGCAGGAAAAACTCATCCACACAAACACACACACACAAAGAACAAGAGGCACTACCAATGGCTAGGGACCTAATCAATACGGAATCAATATGGACATTGGTAATATGTCAGAACTAGAGTTCAGAATGATGATTCTCAAGGTGCTAGCTGGGCTCAAAAAAGGCATGGAGGATATCAGAGAATCCCTTTCTGGAGAAAAAAAATCCCTTTCTAGAGAAATAAAAGAACTAAAATCTAACCAAGTTGAAAGCAAAAAAGCTATTGATGAGGTGCAATAAAAAATGGAGGCCCTTACTGCTAGGGTAAGTGAGGCAGAAAAGAGAATTAGTGATATAGAAGACCAAATGACAGAGAATAAAGAAGCTGAGCAAAAGAGAAACAAACAACTACTGGATCACAAGGAGAGAATTCAAGAGATAAGTGATAATATAAGATGAAACAATATTAGAATAATTAGGATCCCAGAAGAAGAAGAAAGAGAGAGGGGGGCAGAAGGTATATTGGAACAAATTATAGTAGAGAATTCCCCTAATATGGCAAAAGGAAAAAGCATCAAAATCCAGGAGGCACAGAGAACCCCACTCAAAATCAATAAAAATAGGTCCACACCTGTCATCTGATAGTAAAACTTATAAGTCTTAGTGACAAAGAAAATCCAGAAAGCAGCTTGGGACAAGAAGTCTGTAACATACAATGATAGAAATATTATTTTGGCAGCACACTTACCCACAGAGACCTGGCAGGCCATAAAGAACTGGTGTGATATATTCAGAGCACTAACCAAGTAAAATATGTAGCCAAGAATACTATATCCAGCTAGGCTGTCATTGAAAATAAAAGGAGAGATAAAAAGATTCCAGGACAAACAAAAATTAAGAGAATTTGCAAACACCAAACTAGCCCTATAGGAAATATTGAAAGCAGTCCTCTAAGTAAAGAGAGAGCCTAAAAGTAGTATATCAGAAAGGAACAGAGAGAGTATACAGTAGCAATCACCTTACAGGCAATACAATGGCATTACATTCATATCTTTCAATAGTTACCCTGAATGTAAATGGACAAAATGTCCCAATCAAAAGACATGGTATCAGAATGGATTAAACACAAACACAAAAACAAAAACAAAAAACAAGACCCATCGATATGCTGTGTACAAGAAACTCATTTTGGACCCAAAGACACCTCCAGATTTAAAGTGAGGAGGTGGAAAACAATTTACCATGCTAATGGATATCAAAAGAAATCTGGGGTGGCAATCTTTATATCAGATAAGTTAGATTTCAATCCAAAGACTATAACAAGAGATGAGGAAGAACACTATATCATACTCAAAGGGTCTGTCCAATAATAAGATCTATTTTAAATATCTATGCCCCTAACATGGGAGCAGCCAATTATATAAACCGATTAATGACAAAATCAGGGACACACATCAACAATAATACAATATAAAATAGAGGACTTTAACACCCCCCTCACTGAAATGGACAGATCATCCAAGCAAAAGATCAATGACACACTGGACCAGATGGACACCACAGATATATTCAGAACATTCCATCCCAAAGCAACAGAATACACATTCTTCTCTAGTACACATGGAACATTCTCCAGAACAGATCACATCCTGGGTCAAAACAGGTCTCAACTGGTACCAAAGATTGGGATCATTCCCTGCATATTTTCAGACCACAATACTCTGAAGCTAGAACTCAATCACAAAAGGAAAGTTGGAAAGAACTCAAATACATGGAGGCTAAAGAGCATCCTACTCAAGAATGAATGGGTCAACCAGGAAATTAAAGAATTGAAAAAATTCATGGAAACAAATGATAATGAAAACACAGCTGTTCAAAATCTGTGGGACACAGGAAAGGCAGTCCTGAGAGGGAAGTATATAACCATACAAGTCTTTCTCAAGAAATAAGAAAGGTCTCAAGTACACAATGTAACCCTACACCTAAAGAAGCTGGAGAAAGAACAGCAAAGAAAGCCAAAACCCAGCAGGAAAAGAGAAATAATAAAGATCAGAACAGAAATCAATGAAATAGAAATCAAAAGAACAGTAGAAAAAATCAATGAAACTAGAACCTGGTTCTTGAAAGAATTAGTAAGATTGATAAACCCCTGGCCAGACTTATCAAAAAGAAAAGGACCCAAATAAATAAAATCATGAATGACAGAGGAGAGATCAAAACCAACACTAAAGAAATACAAACAATTATAAGAACATATTATAGGCAATGATACACTAGCAAAGTTGACAATCTGGAAGAAATGGATACATTCCTAGAGCTATGTAAACTACCACAACTGAGCCAGGAAGAAATAGAAAACCTGAACAGAGCCTTAACCAGTAAGAAGATTGAAGCAGTCGTCAAAAATCAAAAAAAAAAAAAAAAAAAAAAGAACAAGAGTCAGGGCCAGATGGCTTCCATGGGGAATTCTGCCAAACATTGAAAGAAGAATTAATACCTATTCCCTGAAACTGTTCCAAAAAACAGAAATGGAATGAAAACTTCCAAATTCATTTTATGAGGCCAACATTACCTTGATCCCAAAACCAGACAAAGACCCCGTCAAAAAGGATAATTACAGACCAATATCCTTGATGAACACAGATGTGAAAATTCTCACCAAAATACTAGCCAATAGGATCCCATTAAAAGGATTATTCACCACGACCAAGTGGGATTTATTCCAGGGCTGCAATGTTTGTTCAACATCCACAAATCAATCAATGTGATATGATACATTAATAAAAGAAAGAACAAGAACCATATGATACTCTCATAGATGCTAAAAAAGCATTTAACAAAGTACAGCATCCTTTCATGATCAAAACTCTTCAATGTGTAGGGATAGAGGGTACATACCTCAATATCATCAAAGGCATCTATGAAAAACCAACAGCGAATATCAATCTCAATGGGGAAAAACTAAGAACTTTCCCCCTAAGGTTAGGAACATGGCAGGGATGTCTACTATCACCACTGCTATTAAACATAGTACTAGAAGTCCTAGCCTCAGCAATCAGACAACAAAAAGAAATAAAAGGCATCCAAATCAGCAATGAAGAAGTCAAACTATCACTCTTTGCAGATGATATAATTCTTTATGTGGAAAACCCAAAAGACTCCACTCCAAAACTGCTAGAATTAATACAGGAATTCAGTAAAGTGTCAGGATATAAAATCAATGCACAGAAATCAGTTGCATTTCTATACACCAACAAGACAGAAGAAAGAGAAATTAAGGAGTTGATCCTATTTACAATTGCACCCCAAACCCTAAGATAGCTAGGAATAAACCTAACCAAAGAGGTAAAGAATCTATACTCAGAAAACTATAAAGTGCTCATGAAAGAACTTGAGAAAGACACAAAGAAATGGAAAAATGTTCCATGCTCATGGATTGGAAGAACAAATACTGTGAAAATGTCTATGTCTACACATTTAATGCAATCCCTATCAAAATCACATCCATTTTTTTCAAAGAAATGGAACAAATAATCCTAAAATTTATATGGAACCAGAAAAGACCTCGAATAGCCAAAGGAATATTGAAAAAGAAAGCCAAAGTTGGTGGCATCACTTCCAGACTTCAAGCTCTATTATAAAGCTGTCATCATCAAGACAGTACAGTACTGGCACAAAAACAGACACATTGATCAATGGAACAGAATAGAGAACCCAAAAATGGACCCTCAACTCTATGATCAACTGATCTTCGACAAAGCAGGAAAGATTGTCCAAAGGAAAAAAAGATGGTCTTTTCAACAAATGGTGTTGGGAAAATCGGACAGCCACATACAGAAGAATGAAATTGGACCATTTCCTTACACCACACACAAAAATAGGCTCCAAATGGATGAAAGACCTCAATGTGAGACAGGAAACCATCAAAATCCTTGAGGAGAACACAGGCAGTAACCTCTGAGACTTCAGCCATAGCAACTTCTTCCTAGAAACATCACCAAAGACAGGGGAAGCAAGGCAAAAATGAATCACTGGGACTTCATCAAGATTAAAATCTTTTGCTTCATTAAGATTAAAAGCAAAGGAAAAAAAAGAAAAAAAATAAAAGCAAAGGAAACAGTCAACAAAACCAAAAGACAACTGACAGCTGGGAGAAGATAGTCACAAATGAATATATCAGATAAAGGGCTAGTATCAAAAATCTAGAAATAACATCAAACTCAACACCCAAAGAACAAATAATCCAATTAAGAAATGGGCAGAAGACATGAACAGACATTTCTTTGAAGAAGACACCCAGATGGCCAACAGACACGTGAAAAAGTGCTCCGCATCACTCGGCATCAGGGAGATACAAATCAAAACCACAGTGGGATACCACCTCTTACCAGTCAGAATAGCTAAAATTAACAAGTCAGGAAAGGATAAGTTGTCAAGGATGGGAGAAAGGGGAACCCTCCTACACTTTTGGTGGGAATGCAAGCAGGTGCAACCACTCTGGAAAACAGCATGGTGGTTCCTCAAAATGTTGACAATAGAGCTACCCTACGACCCAGCAATCGCACTACTGGATATATACCCTAAAGATACAAATGTGATCCGAAGGGGAATGTCCACCCAAATATTCATAGCAGCAATGTCCACAAGAGCCAAACTATGGAAAGACACTTAGATGTCCATCAAAAGATGAATGGATAAAGAAGAAAGTGATTATATATATATACATATGTATATGTATACGTATATATATATACATATGTATATATATATAATCATATATATATATAATACTATGAAGCCATCAAAAGAAATGAAATCTTGCCATTTGCAATGACGACATGGATGGAACTAGAGGGTATTATGCTGAGCAAAATAAGTCAATCAGAGAAAGACAATTATCATATGATCTCTCTAAAATGAGGAATTTGAGAGGCAGGGTGGGAGGCTTGGTGGGTAGGGAAGGAAAAAATGAAACAAGATGGGATCAGGAGGGAGACAAACCATAAGAGACTCTTAATCTCACAAAACAAACTGAGGGTTGCTGGGATGGGGGAGGGAGAGGGTGGTTGGGTAGTGGACATTGGGTAGGGTATGTTTTTTGGTGAGTTCTGTGAAATGTGTAAGCCTGATGATTCACAGACCTATACCCTTGTGGCAAATAATACATTATATGTTAATAAAAATAATTAAATTAAAAAAACAGTATGTCAGCATATCTCACTTTAAATATATATGTCTTTTCCTCCATGGTTCTTCATTTTAGTGCCAGCCCCTCAGTTGTTTATATCTCCACTCTTTTTGTTCATCTTTAAGGTCACTATTGGCAACCCACAGTCTTTACCTTTTATAAAGCCCCAAACCACACAAATTAGTCCCTCTTACCTCTCTTAGAAAGGACCATCTATTATTACTTGAGTATATGCTAGATAATCTTATTGCCTACCACCACCTATGCAACTCTAAGAAACTTACTGAAATGTTCACTCAGGTAAAAGAAAATAACAACAACAACAACAACCACAAAACAGTAAAAGACAGGGAGGACGTAAGTATGGGAACACCACTGATATTAGGAAAATCAGATTATCCCATAATGATACACTGGTATGAAGATGCATAAAATCACTCCTTGTTCTTCCTCCCAATGTTTCCATCAACCTGAGATATTCAATTCTGTTAAATTAGTGAAAATCCTAATATCTGAGCAAAGGAGGCAATGTAGTATTTTTGCCATTACTAATTCATGTGGAATTTATGTGGCCAAGAATGGAAGTTGGGGGAAAACCTCAAATGCCTATTAATTTTGGAAACCTCAGGACCTGAACTTTTGGAGGGCTCCTTCTAACATGCAGCCAAGTTAAGAAAGAAAGGCCAAGAACTGTACAGTCAGTTCTGAACTGTACAGTCACTGCTGAAACCTGCTGTATCTTATAAGACATGAATAAAATATGATATCTTAATAATTAATAATTAAGTCAATATCATTTGTTACATTTCAGGCACTGTTCTATTTAATTTAGTTTTACTCTTTCACTTCTCAGATCAAGCATATGAGGTACTGATATTATCTTCATTTTCAGAGAAGAAAACTAATGCTCATAGAGGTTAAGTAAAATGATGCAATTCCAGAAAGTACAAGAAGATTCTTTACTACTTTGTTGTGGAGTATCACAAGCCTAGATACATAATTTGTGAATAGGGTATTATATTTTACTAGCAGACACACTTCTCTATCCATAACTCTGGGATGCTTCCGACTTGCACCATGCTGATTGCTTCTAAGGTCCTCCAAACTGCAGTCAGTACATAAATAAACTTTTCTTCTAGGTCAGAAATCTGACATAAACAATCCTAAAAGGCCACTCACTAAACCTTAAAGGGAGAAAAAAAGCAAGAGAGGATTGCTCTTGTTTCCTGTGGTCTTGACACCACATGTTTCTTATTTGTGCCTCAGTTTTGACCAGATAGTGCTGGACTGAATCGATAAGGGATATATTTTAATTCCTTGATTTATTTTTTTTATTTTTTTTTAAGATTTTATTTATTTATTTGAGAGAGAGGCAGTGAGAGATCATGAGCGAGGAGAAGGTCAGAGGGAGAAGCAGACTCCCCATGGAGCTGGGAGCCTGATGCGGAACTCGATCCCGGGTCTCCGGGATCATGACCTGAGCCGAAGGCAGTCGTCCAACCAACTGAGCCACCCAGGCGTCCCCTTGATTTATTTTTTAAACCAACTACAATAAACATTAAGTCATAACAAGCTTAATTTCCTTATAATTGGAATAACTGACCCAATTAGTGGTAATAATAATGATCATGGTGATAACTATAATAGCAACTGGTCAAAGCCCTTAATATTTATTACCTCATTCAATCACAGTCATCCTAATTATGTTCTGTAATCAAGATTTGGAGGTGCTAAAGGCATAAGGAACTCACCTAATTTCACACAGTTAGAGGAGATATGATTTGAGGTCTGTTTTCTCCTGGTTTGTGAGACTATGTGCTTCAATTATTTTAGTGATTCAACAGAACTGATATTTGCTAAGTAACAATTCATGCCTAAACTTTTTAGACCAATGAATATTTTGAGTAGTCATTATTCATTAAATTCAAAATATCTTCTATGTACAGTAACCATTTTGGACAGCACATATTTAAAGTTAAGGACTCTTTGAAAGGATGTAAGTAAATAAAATCATGAAGGAAAGAAGAGAGATTACAACCAACACCATAGAAATACAATTATAAGAGAATATTCTGAAAAATTATATGTCAACAAATTGGGCAATCTGTAAGAAAAGGATAAATTCTTAGAAACATAAACTACCAAAACTACAACAGGAGGAAACAGAAAATTTGAACAGACCCATAACCAGCAATGAAATTGAATGAATGATCAAAATCTCCCAACAAACAAAAGTCTCCAGGGCCAGATTCTACCAAATGGTTGGTAGAATTCTACCAAGAATTTAAAGGGGAATTCTACTAACTGTTTAGAGGAGACTTAATACATATTCTTCTCAAACTATTAAAAAAAGAAAGAAAGAAATGGAAGAAAAACTTTCAAACTCATTCTACAAGGCCAGCATTATCTAGAGTCCAAAATCAAAGATCCCAGTAAAAAGGAGAATTATAG
This sequence comes from Mellivora capensis, assembly GCA_004024625.1. Classification (NCBI taxonomy): domain Eukaryota; kingdom Metazoa; phylum Chordata; class Mammalia; order Carnivora; family Mustelidae; genus Mellivora; species Mellivora capensis. Next base: position 25,030 of record PISX010008309.1, on the reverse strand, counting down.
GACAACATCCCTTATGAACATGGATGTAAAAATTCTCAACAAGATGATAGCAAATTGAACATTTGCTATCCCAAAGAACATTAAAAGAATTATTCACCATGATCAAGTGGGATTTATTCCTGGAATGATTGGGTGATTCTATTTTTGTAAGTCAAACAACGCAATAACCCATGTTAATAAAAGGAAGGATAGGAGCCATATGATCCTCTCAATATACGCAGGAGAAGCATTTGACAAAGTACAGCATACGTTCTTGATAAAAACCCTCAACAAAGTAGGGATAGAGAGAACACACCTCAACATCATAAAGGCTATATACCAAAAGACCCACAGCTAATATTATCCTCAATGGGGAAAAATGAAAGCTGTTCCTCTTAAGTCAGGAACAGGACAGGGATATCTCCTCTCATCACTGTTATTTAATATAGTACTGGAAGTCTTAGTTTCAGCAATCAGACAACAAAAAGAAATAAAAGGCATCCAAATGGGGGTGCCTGGGTGGCTCAGTGAGTTAAAGCCTTTGCCTTCGGCTCAGGTCATGATCCCAGCACCCTGGGATCGAGGCCCACATCGCATCCCGGCTCTCTGCTCAGCGGGGAGCCTGCTTCCTCCTCTCTGTCTGCCTCTCTGCCTACTTGTGATCTCTGTCTGTCAAATAAACAAACAAAATCTTTTTAAAATTTTTAAAAAATTGGGGCGCCTGGGTGGCTTAGTGGGTTAAAGCCTCTGCTTTCAGCTCAGGTCATGATCCCAGAGTCCTGGGATCGAGCCCCACATCGGGCTTTCTGCTCCGCGGAGAGCTTGCTTCCTCCTCTCTCTCCCTGCCTGCCTCTCTTGCCTGCTTGTAATCTCTGCCTGTCAAATAAATAAATAAATAATAAAATCTTTTTTTTTTTAATTTAAAAATGCATCCAAATGGGCAAGGAAGAAATCAAACTTTCACTATTCACAGATGACATGATACTCTATGTAGAAAATCCAAAAGACTCCACCAAAAAAATTGCTAAAACTGATAAACAAATTATTGTCTGCATATTTCTTATATCAGAATATCTCCTTTGAAGCAGGACACATGCAAGACCAAGGTATCACATTCTCTTGGCAAAGTGATTTCATTCATTCTTTCTTTTTTTCCTTGAACATATTAAAAGTATTTATTTAGTGTATAATATGTCCAATGTTCTAGATGCTAGAAATGCAGCAATAAACAATCCAGTAAGTTTTCTGACCACATGGGATTTATTTTCTATTGGGTAGAGAGAAACAGTAAACAAAAATAAACAAGGAAAACTCAGTAGTGATTAGTGCTATGATTTTTTAAGAAGTCAACATAAATAAGACTCATTATCACTAGCACCAGCTCCAAATGTGCTCTCTCTGCATTTGATTTCCCAAGCCACTTTTCCAGGCTTATAACTAGTCAAGAGCATATTTCTATTGCACTTATATTGCTTCGAACATTAACAACAAAAACATTAACTGTTGACCACACTGTGATGTCACACTGAGCCCCAAATTCCTTTTATTCTATCTGAAACATTGTCCTGTCCCACAAATCCCTAGGAGATGAGGGCTAGAGCCTTTATCTCTCATGAACCTTTTTTTGAAGGCCCTGGATCACTTAAATAATTCCCTAACTTACAACTTCATTGCATCTCATTTCAATGAATTAAGTCTTGGGAATATTTTTTGCATATTTAATTCCTATCCTCTTTATAAAAGGTTACTGAGAAGGCTTACAAGGATGCTGATTTCCTCTGATGTCTGCACTTCAGGGCTTGCATTCCATTCCCTTTTCCCAAAAGACAAATTTGGCCCATGACATAGTGTCAAGAGCTAGCTCATCTGTATTTGTCAGCAGGTTGTTCTCTGGTATTCCTATAGTGACCTCAGTTTCCCTTGGTTTTCCTTTCTCGTTGATTGGTCCATGACTTCCTCTTTCTCTTGCATCCTAAAAGTAGTTTTGAAAGAAGTATGAAACAGCAGCTGTGCTTGATCTTAAATAATCTTTTCATCAATTACTTATTCAGGATTCACTTTAGTAAAGATCGTGCTTTCTATTTTCCCTTCTTCTATTTCCACCTTATATGTTAGAATAATCAGTGTTAATATTACAACAACACCTTTTTTCCTCTATATAGTAAATAAGTCACACTCACATCTGACCTGATCCATTCCGTGATTCACAAATAACCTAAAGCACCTGGACTTGAGAATGTCAGCTTTCCAAGGCCTTCTGTTTTCCTCCTCCTCTCTTACACGATATTGAGATGTGCCATAGCCAAGTGTCCAACATCTTTTCCTCTGCTAGTGGGGCAGCATCCCCTGGGAAAACCCTTTTTTTAGGTGTTTTTTTTTTTTTTCCCCCTTGTGGTTTATACAATGGGATAATTCACATTTCTCTCTTTTGGGCCCCCAACTCAAGGTGCATATCTAAAACAAATACTAACCCACGTTTCTTTCTAAACTTGTTTGATATTTCTTTTTCTAGTACAATAGTTAGTATTTTACAATTAAAAATATGAGGCAGAAATAAAATCATTTTGCATGCTCTTACTTTACTGATATCTACATAGATATTACAGTCATTTTCATTTTCAGAAATGAACCTTTTCCAAACTCTTGTTTATATTATTATTCATTTTAAATATTTTGATTTATATTATTTTTTATATTTATATTATTTATATTATTTTTCATCTTAAAGATTTTAATAAGCCCTTAATATAATCCCAGAAAATTGTGAACAGCTTAAAGTATATCTTACATTTTGCCCTTCTCATAGTTTCACTGTATCCTACAAACCCACATTGACCTCTGGGAAGCCACACTCACTTTGAACTACCAAAGTCATTCTTCCTTTCTTGGTATCAACCATTCTTGGAATCAACAATTTTCTGTAATTCTTGGGCTAGAAGTAGATTTCAGTGCAGAAATGCACTCACAAAATTTCATATAAATGTTGAATGAGACTGAGAAAATAAGATAGTGTGTCCCAACCTCATTATCTTGGCACCCTCTGAGTAGTTCTATTTTTTACATGCCCTCTCTCTCTCACACTCACACACATACACAGCCACACACAGTGCAATTCAAATTGCACACGAACTGGCACCACATCTCTACAAATATCACAGGAAATAGTTAATGCCAAGTTGTTCTACTAAAACTCCTTGACCATATTGTATATTAAGAGCAGGTGAAAAGGAAAATTATCATAACAAAGAGTTTTTCTCTAGCCTGTTCAGTTATATCATTTATGTCTACTAAACATATTCTGGTCATTATACTCCACATTAGAAAGAGTAAAGGGGCTCCTGTGTGGCTCAGTCAGTGGAATGCTGGTGGACTCTTGGTTTCAGCTCAGGTCATGATCTCATGGGCCATGGCATTGAGTCCATGATGGGCTCCCCACTCAGCATGGAGTCTGCTTGAAGATTCTCTCCCTCTGTTCCACCCCCCACCCCCTCTCAAATAAATAAATAAATCTTTTTAAAAACAGAGTAAGTGGAAAAAACTGGATATTGAAAACACAGGGCACACTATCCAGGAGCCAAAATTAAGCAGCAAATATAAATAAATGAAAAATGAAGCTAACAGGCAAGTCTAAACTGTATCACAATAACATGGATATACTCATATAATTTTGTTGTTCTGAAATGAACTAGGTCTGATAGTATCTTATTTTATGAATAAGCATGAACTTGATGTTCATGGTAATATGATCACTACCAGTTCAAACTTAATCTTTCTCACATTAATTTAGTCTTTTTGGATAAATACTTGGTCTTTCAAAGTTTTTCCTCATGCCCCTTCTCCTTGCCTTCTCCTCTGGGACAGTGCAGCAGTTTACACACCATAATGTCAATTTGGGATCAAGCTTCAATTTACATAAAGTACTTTAGACTCAGTGCTTTCATTTTAGGTAGCTCACTATGCTTGGTCTATGACTTATGCAGGCATCTGCTGTTGTCAATGTCTATGTATAACACAAGACCTCTAGACAGAAGATCTACTTACCCTTCAGCATTTTCATAAAATTCCTAAATCCCTTCCAGTCAACTAGCTTCTCAGCACTTTGGGTACTCATTGTACCTTTGGATGTTCTCCACACCACATCACATTATGGGGATACAGAGGCAGGGGAGGGTGGCAGAGGCATTATCTCTCAGAATGGCAGTTTCGTGTCCTCTCCTGAAATCTGTTCCCTTGAGAAGATTCCTTGTTATCATGGGCACTCTTCCAATTACCTTGGTCACAGACTTCTTAGCAGGTAAAAAGGCAGAAACCACACCGGTTTTGAAAGTCCCAAAGCTATCTAAGAATCTTTTTTCTCTGGGTACCTGGGTGGTTCAGTCATTAAGCATCTGCCTTTGGCTTGGGTTATGATCCCAGAATCCTGGGATCTAGCCCCAAATCAGGATTCCTGCTCAGCAGGAAGCCTGCTTCTCCCTTGCCCACTCTGGTTCCCTCTCTGGTTGTGTGTCTGTCGAATAAATAAATAAAATCTTAAAAAAAAAAAAAGAATCTTTAATCTCAGCCCTCCAGTTTTTCAGTTCACATGTGATGGACAGGGAGTAGAATTTCTGGCCGCTGACCTCTGAAACTCTTCAGCCTCCTCTCCTGAAATAGGCAAGATTTTGACTGGTTTCTTGGGGGGTAGGGATGGAACTTTAAGTTATACCTCACATCTATCTGTAAGTACAATTAGCATTAATTAACTCTGCTCTAGATATTGATATTGACTGGATATTTTACCCCAAGATCTTTCAGATTTCAAAGTAGAAATATTTTCTATTCCAGTGAGTTAGGGTTAATTTCAAGTCAATACTCTCCCTTTTGAGTTTTAAAAGCCAATGCAAATTCAAACTGACTTCTATTTCCTAGATTGTATCTACCCTTTCTCTAAAGAAATAAAAGGCTTGATGCCAAGAATGGAGAGACTTGGGGCAACATTAATCATTTTGTAAAGAAATACCTTCAAAAATCTCTAAATTTGATTTAGCTACAATAATATATTGATGAGTATAACTTACCACTCTATAAATAAAACTTAAATTTTATCAGTGTTATCTGCAATACGTCATACAAAACCCAACTCAAGATGCTTTTTCGAAAAAAAAAAAAAGATGCTTGTTCGAAATGGGCAAGTCAGTTATGCAAAACAAACAAACCAAAAAAAAACCAACAAAACAGAAACAAAAAAAACAAGGAAGGTACACATACACACAAATGATTTAAATATCAGATTAATATGTAATCTGTAAATGAACATAACAAAAATTATTTGTAAATCCTGAAAATGGCATATCCACAGTATTGTAATTCATCCTTCAAATGCATAATCATGAGTTTATTGATTTAAAAGTAGAAAAAACTAAAATCTAATGGATCATCCAGTCATTTACCAACAAATAGATATTCAATGCCAATGTGAGGGAAGTTGTTATAGACACTTTGTAAACATAGCTAAACATATAAAAATATATTCTATCTTTAAATCATATTAGCAGGTTTTTTATAATAAAACACTAATAGTATACTTCTGTAAAATGTTTTAAGCACCATGAATAATTTTAAACACTTGATTTTCTTATATTGTGAGAATTTTTTTAAGGAGACCAAATTTTTTCCCTCAATAAGAACTTCAATATATTTAACTATTAGAGGTTTCATCTGCATGCATTTCTAATAGCTATATAAGTTGGAGCAGATGTTTTAAAGTCCAAATACTAGTATAAAGCTATACAGAAATGTGATTATCTGTCCATTCATCAGGATGGAGCAGCACTGAAATAATATCTAATTCAGGAAGAGACTGTAGCAGCCGTGTGAATGCATCTTGGAGACCTCCAACTGCAAGGAGCAGTTGACCTCCAACTACAGGGTGCCAGAGACTGCTCTGGAAGCTACCTCTGTACTTGACCAGAGGCCATACCTCCCATGGGCTGCTCCCAGCCAATGACTGAGCACAATTGGTTCTTTCTTGGGAGTCAAGGGACTCCTCTCCATGCCAACTTTGGCTGGAAGAATGCTCATGGCCTTGGCAGACAGGATTTGGTCTCTAAGTAGTCCAGGACTTTTCCAGCCAAATTTCTTTTCCTTTCTTTTTCACTTGTGGTCAGACTTGCCTCATGATTGGATAGCTATCCCAACCTCTCTCCTTCTTCCTCATTTCCTCTCATGGGCGTTTCCACTAATAAAATCCTTGCACACTGAATCCTGTCTTGATTTTTTGCTTCTCTGAGGACCTGAACTAACACAAGCTTAAATGTTTCAACAGTTAAACCTAATCTATAAAGAAAGAGCTAAGTACTATACTATGGGAGGGAGCAATTTAAGAGAGCAAACTTCAGAAGTCAAATTATTTTCATTATTATGTTTACTAATTTCTTAACTGCATATGATAACATTTCTCCAGGGTGGTATTGTATGGCAAAGATTCAGATTAGTCTTTCAGTTTAAGAGACTACACAAAAAATTAAACTGATCACTCACAAAAATTTAAACTCACAAAAAATTAAACTCATGAAAAATTGAAGTGGAGAGGTGGTCTACTAGGTAGAAGGGCCCTGGGTATCCCTTTTTTTTTTTTTTTTTTTTTTTGCTAAGGTTGTTTTGTTTTGTTTTGTTTTGTTTTGCTAATGTAGTTCTACTACAAGAATTCTTCTTCTCCTGATACTAATTCCATAATTAGCCACATAAGCAACTAAATAGATCAAGACTAAGAAAAATAAATGTTCTTTCCTTGCAGGGAAGAGGATTGGCTTGTTTGCACCTTGCAAAAATGTTTATGCTAGCTCAAAAACATAGGTGAACCTGGAGGGCATTATGCTAAATGAAATAAACCAAGCACAGAAAGGCAAATACTGCATTATCTCATTTACATGTGGAATCTAAAAAAAATCAAAATCAAAGAAGTGGAGAGTACAATGATGCTTGCCAGGGCCTGGTTGGTGGGGAAAATGAGGAGATTGGTCAAAAATACAAGTTTCAGTTATACAGAGTCAAATTCTGAAGATCTAACGTTCAGCATGATGACTATAGTTAATAATACTGTATTTCATACTTGAAATTTACCAAGAGAATAGATTCCAAATGGCCTCACCACACACACACACACACACACACACACACACACACACCACTATGTGTTAATTAACCTCATTGTAGTAATAATTTCACAGTATATACATATATCAAAATATTATACTGTATACCATACATACATACAATTTTTACTTGTCAATTATTTCTTGATAAAGCTGAAAAAATTACCAGGCTCCTGACCCTGAGTTCCTCTGCTATAAGTCAATCTGCTGCATGTGTAGGGTGTATCTGTTACTCTGGGTAGCCCTGCAGGAACTGGGGGTCAGAAGTCAAAGACCAATTTGCTGACACTGGTCATTGCTTTTGCTGTGAGTAATGATGTCTTTTGTCTCTGCTTCAGGTGTCTCATGCCTTCGGTCACCAGCTACACATTAAGACTAAGTTGTTCCCTTTCAAGTGAGGTAAAATTTCATACCCTCCTCGGTGACACTCACTACTTCTTCCTTGGCAAACCTGCCTCTCTATGTTCTCTTTTTAAGGGAATGTGAGCACTACTCATCCAACAAAGAAGACAATTTCTCAAATATCTAAGAACAATAATTGAAGTCCATTGTACTATATAAAGGAAATCAAGTAAATATTTTTTGCTCAATCAGAAAACACTCTTTTAATTAACTCAATATAACTGGCTACTATTCACTAAGGACTCATCCTATATAGGATTTAATGAGACAATATTCATGTTCAAGTTATGGTTAGGAGAATAATAACCACACATTTAAAAGATTATACTGGCTTGAGTATAACATCAGTTAATGAGCTGCCTTTTTCATTCCAATGGTTTCATTCCAACCTTGCAATTTGCTTTAATTAAGTATTTGGGACAAATTATAATTTAAAGGGTTTGCACAAAACCAATTTAACTGCTCAGCTCTTGAGTATGTTTTGTTTGAGCATAGAATCCTGGATATGTGTCCATAAATTCCTATGCAATAACTTCACCAAAAACAGCACATTATATAATTATACTCTTCCTACTGGCTTTTGGCCCACGTTGGTTAAGCATCCAAGTGTACAGATGTTTCTGGAAATGCTCAGATAACTGGAGATTACATACAAAAATATCTGTGCCAAATGAAAAATTAATGTTTCTTCTACTATCTAAGAAACATTTGTTAATGACTTCATAATAGAATTGAACTCTGGATTGAATTGGAAATATCAGAAAAAAAAAGAAATGGAAAACCAGGGATGTAGAACTTTAATGTGTATATGTTCTAGTTAGATAAACTCATAAAACCAAAACTTCACTATTTAAAATATATCATTTTTAAAGCATACAAATATAAGATGATGTTGAGGAATTAACCTATTTTCCTTTTATATCACCTTCAGTTTAAACACACCGTGAACTAACAAAAGCCTCATGTGTCCCATATGTGCAACTCATACATTATCAATGATTTATTAGTAGCATTCAGCTGTGCACTTTACACGACACTCACATTCTCTATTCAATTATTTCAGAACTCAACATTTGTTAAGGGAGAAAGTAAAAGTGCCTGCCATATTCTGCCTTCTTTTATTTATTATCCTTTATATGTACATATTTGATTCCTAAAATATATCAGACAATAAAAAATATGAACCTTACCAAATGGTGTAGTAAAATGCTTTTTAAATTACAATAATCTGTTAATGGATCACTAGCAAATGCCCTATTACCATCAATGCCAAAATTATTGTCAAGCATAAAAATGTATCAGAAAAGTTTCTTTAATACATCATGACCAAAAATATTAGCTAATTGCCTTAAAATTTTAAAAATGGAAATCATGAGTTTTGTAGCTAATACATACTGATTTTATTGATTGTGCCTTATCTCATAAATAGCTTACTGGTTTTATTGAAATGAACTAATTGGTATCAGATTTCTGCTTTTCACTATTTACATTTCTGATAGTGCTTTTTTGGTATGGGTACATTTCATATAAAATGTGAATCTGAAGTTATAATTAAAATGTAGTAAATGTCTAAAGTGAAAAAGTAATAGAGAAACAAAAAGACTCTGAGGTTTGAAATTAGATAAATCTCAGGGGGCCTGGGTGGCTGAGTCGGTTGAGTGCCCAACTCTTGATTTCAGCTCAGGTCATGATCTCAGGGTGATGAGATTGAGTCCCACAATGGGTTCAGTCCTAGGTGTGAAGCCTGCTTAAGAGTCCCTCTCTCCTTCTCCCTCTGCACCTCCTCCCACACACACACTCTCTCTCTCTCTCCCTCTTAAACAAACAAATAAATCTTTTAAATAAACAAATAAATAAATAATAAATACAAAACAGTTATTTTCATCAGCATAAGTATTTCACAACACTCATGCTTTTGTTAATTACATCTTAAATATGTGTATAATTACAGGACAGTACAATCCCAATCCCATCCAAGATAATCCCAGTTTATGCCTGTTGTTTCAAGGTAAAAGGTGGTTTCCATTTTAGGATTAAAGTTCCCACTTTAGACTATAAATTAGAGTAGACCACTAAACTATGTATAGTTTAATTATATTTTCTCTGTATTTTACTTTTATAGTGTTCATAAAGATTATACTTTTATAACTAATATATGATACATGCTACTTTGGGATTTACTTTTTACTTATGGTGATGAAAATAATATTAGCTGTTCAGTGTATGATGAGTATATCAGATATGTCATTCTTGACCTTGAGAATACATGAAAAATTTTTTCGTCTCAAGTTTATAATTTACTTGAAGTCTTTTTCTCTACCAGTTTTTGAATTAAATCTATCCATAGTTCTATGCAGGAAACTCTAACACAATCACTACAAGGAGTAAAGTAGTAGCCTGAAGATGAGACAGTTCTAAAGTATTAAACACCACCCACTTATATTCCCAATGATGTAGCATTCATCCAGGAGTAATACCTGGAGAAGAAAACACCATGCTAGTTTCCGTAGATTACCTTTCTGGCAGTTCTGAAACTTCAGGTGTTCACCTGTCCTCCCCTAAATTGACTCCCATGCCCAGCTACTTTCATTTTTCATTTCAAATAACAATAAACATATTCCACTACACAAAAGCATTTTACTTTATGGCAACTGCAATAGAATGAAACAAAGCATTTTAATAACTTGAAGCCTTCCATATATCAAAGCTCAGTTATTGTTTCTCAAAATGGTTCTTTTGCCTAATACAAATGTCCAAAGTTGAAAGCAAAGGATAGATAACTTTAATTATCCACATAACCTGGCATCTGTGGTAATGCCATTTGCCAGGAATTTTTCAAGGCATGTAACGGATATTATCATATGGAATCAAATTGTGTCAACCACAGTGTTCCTCATAATTAAAAAAGATTGGTCACAGGTGTACATTGTTGTACATGAGGAAAACAGGAAAAAACAGGATTTTAGTCATTAAAACAAAAGTACAGAAGATAAGATTTGGGAGGGTACACAATACAAAGGGAAAACAGCTGCACACCTGCTTCATGCTTTACGAGCATCATGAGTATATTTGATGCTCAATTAAATGATCACAATTATAATTTAGGGTGCCACCCTCAAGAAAGAATATCTTAACTTTAATTATCTGTCGAGGAGTTACTACTCTGTTTTGCATAGATATGAGCAATCATGTTTAATCATAACACAACAAACCAAGTTTTAAAACTGCTTGGAAGACATTTTCTAAAATAAATAACAGCGATTCATGCAATGTAATGTTTAACTACTGTTATTTTTATAGGAAGTTCTTACATTGATTATATGTGTATAATTATATATATACTAGTTTATGTATAATATGGATGATATTAGGTTATGCATGTGTGTGTGTGTGTGTGTAAAATTATCTTATATCAAAGGTAAATGATGAATAGAAGAGAGGATTCACCAATGCAGAAATTTTCATTTCATGAAAAAAGAATTTGAGGGGTGCCTGGGTGACTCAGTGGGCCTCTGCCTTTGGCTCGGGTCATGATCCCAGGGTCCTGGAATCAAATCCCACATCAGGCTCTCTGCTCAGTGGGGAGCCTGCTTCCCCCTCTCTCTCTGCCTGCCTCTCTGCTTACCCGTGATCTCTATCAAATAAACAAATAAAATCTTGTAAAAAAAAAGAATTTGAACAATGTGTTCATGAAGTATGTTTACTATTACTTTAATATTTTATTAGAGGCTGTGAATGACTTACAAGTATTTTTAACATTTCTCCCTAAATTAAGTAAGTTTCCTTTCTCTAGGGTTTCACCATATACCAACTATGCAAATTGGCTAAGTTCCTGAACTTCTGTGGCCTTATTTTTTCATTCATAAAATGAGAATGATAATGATACCTCTTTACTTTAAGGAATAAATTAATAAATAAATGTGTATTTCCTAGAGAAATCCTTAGCACATAGCAAGAGATCAATAAATGTAGCTACAGCTTTGCAAATAAAATTTTTAAAAAGGGAAGGCTAAATTATTTATCCAAGGTGCATACTAAAACAAAACAGGTTAAAGCAATATTCAAATTAAAGTTTATAACTTAATTTGATTATACTAAAGCTAATTATATAATGTGTTTTTGTTAAAAACTTTTCTAGATGTTTAAAAAGTGAATTATTCACAAAAAGCTTCTATTAACAAAAAAGATAATGTTAACTAATAACAGAAAACAGACTAACATATGAAAAGCAGTGACAAGTCTATGTTACCTTTAAATATTTGACTTGACTCAAGAAGGGCTTTGGGCACTCTCTCCCTACAGAGGTCATGAAAAGAGGAAACTAGGACCCAGAAAGTTTAGAAAGTTTGCACTAAGTATTCTTGAGAGTGCAAACTTGGATTTAGATACATAGTCTTGATGTCAGCTTCTGGGTTTTTTTTTTATTTACTACAGACTTCTCTATTAACACATACTATATCCCCACTAATGTTCCAATGAAAAGATACACACCACACACCACACATGTACACACATACACAAGCTTCCATGCACATATGCAGGCACAAACATTCTCTCCCCACACACACATATATATTTGCATTTATGGTGTTAGACTACTATACATTTATGTTCTAAGTGTTACTATTTCCCTTTTTACTAGGGAAAGAGCAAACACCCAGATTGATGGCTGAATCAGAGCTAAAATAGAGTACTCAGGGATTACCAAAATGTACTTTAAAGCAACTGCTTATAGCCTCCATTTCATAAGGGATATCAAAAAAGATAAATGACAAGATCTCATTTCAGGTGACAAAGATGTGCTGATTTATCCTCTACTCAAAATGAGAACTCTTTCCTCACTCTGAACTACTAGTCCTGTACATCAGAAATTCTCTTTAATTTTACACTAATATTAAATCATGTCTTTCAAAAGCTAACATCAAATTATTTTTTTATTTCTCAAGCATATTTTTAACTGTCTTCATCATAAAATGTCATCCCTACTATCATCTCTATTTGCTTATACCAAAGTACCTACAGTAGTCTAAATTTATTTATTAAAATTGTCTGTCTATCCAGTTTATTTATTAAGCATGTCTATCTATCCAGTTTGCATTATGGGGTATGGTGCATAAGAGATGTTTTGAATAAAGGAATAAATGCATGAAAATATAAAAGTGATATTAAAGAAAACTACTTAATATCAAGATGTGTATGTATGGAAAACTTCCCTGAATATAATACATAACTATTTAACCTCCAGCTTTTTCATATGTGAAAAGATAGTGGTAGCAATAAAAGTCTTATAGTTGTATACAACAAAATATATATATATATTAAAACTTTAGTGGACCAAATGTTACACAAACATGAGTTATTTTTATATCTACTTTCTACTTATCTTTTAAAGGAGAGTTCTTTTTTCCCTTTAAAATGTAGCTCTAATTAATTTTACTTCTCTTGATTTCCACTGACCCCACCTTAAACAAAGATGTCAACTGTAATGATTGAGCATTAGTAGTCAGTCATACACTATTATGTTCTGTTGTAGTTGAGTTGGGAATATCAGAAATTCTGGATACACATTTCTTTCTCACTAGAAATATTCTTAGTCACATTTCACTGTCAATCTCTTCTCTCTACTTATATTACTTCATACAAGGCTGTAATTGGTATTTACTGAATGAATCAGGTGTATTTCACTATAGTAAATTCTGTTAATCTTCTTTTGTAAAATTACAAAATTTTGTAAAATTTACAAAATTTTTGTAAAATTTTGTAAAACAGTCAAAAACCGGATACCCTCTGTGTTTCCTTGAAAGTTGAATAATTTATCCATTCTGCTTTCTTGATTTTTACCCCTCCACAGGTGTGAGCTTCTCCCAAGATCTCATACCTGGGAAGCACCAAGCCTTCTCTCCTGCTGCCTGACATTGTAATGAAGACATTTGGGGAAAGGCCTCCAACAGAAAATGAAGAATTACTTATGTAACATTATAATCTCCCTTCTGAAACTCCAGGAGTATCTAACATAGTATAATATTGTCTCACATTTCAAGTGTATTAATTAAATTTGAAAGACTTGATTTGATGATGGCAATAATTATATTTGACTTAATGCTACTTCTGTTATCTGATCCCAGGAGTTCACAGACACTATATCATACAACTTCTGAGATATTTAGCAGCAATGGGGCATATAAAAAAAATTTAATTTTTAAGAATATGACTTTCATTTTTATCTTATTTTTTTAAGATTTTATCTATTTATTTGACAGACAGAGATCACAAGTAGGCAGAGAGAGAGGAGGAAGAATGCTCCCCACTGAGCAGAGAGCCCGATGAGGGGCTGGATCCCGGGACCCTGGGATCATGACCCAAGCTGAAGGCAGAGGTTTTAACCCACTGAGCCACACAGGCACCCACGTGCCCCTCATTTTTATTTTAAAGAAAAAATAATCTTGAAGTATTTAACTAAATTTTACACACACGCATATGGTGGAAACTCTAGAAATAGATGTAACTTAAATGGACATTAACTAGCTAATTTACTAAAAGGACTTGAACTTGCTCATTAAACAAGAAGTACAAATATTTGAGAATTTAAATATAGACTAAAAAATTTTTTTTGAAGATAGGCAGTTCTATTTGGGAAACAGAGATCAAATGAAAATTCTTAAGGAGGTGATTAATGTAATTTATCTGTACATAAAAATAACACAGTGTTTTAGCTTCTATACTTGCCCTGAGGCACTGGTCTCATTAGGAAGGGAGAAAATAATGTCCTATATCTCTAGTTAATACTTTGAATGTGCAGGATGCTCAGAGAGGAGTTGAAGGGGTTTTTTTTGTTGTTGTTGTTTTTAAAGATTTTATTTATTTATTTGACAGACAGATATCACAAGTAGGCAGAGATGCAGGCAGAGAGAGAGGAGGAAGCAGGCTCCCTGCCGAGCAGAGAGCCCGATGCGGGGCTTGATCCCAGGACCCTGAGATCATGACCTGAGCCAAAGGCAGTGGCTTTAACCCACTGAGCCACCCAGGCGCCTCAGGAGTTGAAGGTTTTTTAGATAATTTTTGTTTTATGGATAGAAAATAATAAGTGCAATTTTATGCTCAAAGTTTAATTTATGTTTGAATACTTTTGAATTTATCAATATCTTCAAGTAAGTCAAATAAGACTGGATTTTACATGAAGTCTTATTATAGTTTTTTTTTACAAAGTATCATTAATAATAATAATAGCAAAACTGTTACTATGTCACTATAGAATATAGATAAATTCTGTATAATTCTAAATTTCCCATCAATCAGAGCTCCTTATTGCATTTCAGCAATTCAAAATTATACTTTGAATAAATTATTATTTTGTTAGCCAAAATACAAGAATATTTTGATATTTCACTAACTTGTATAACACCAGCTAAAAAATAAGTAAAATACTGACATATCAGGCTCAAAATTCCCATTTACTTATTTAGCTTGTATAAAAGCTGATGCTTGACTCTATAATAAAAAGAAATCCTAAAACCTCTCTCTGTCTTTGAAATCAAAAGCTCAGTTGAAATTTCTTTTGTTTTCCTTTCTAGGCTTATAAAAATGTATCCTTTATCTCCCTCCTTACGTCCCTCCACACAGCCCCAACAAATGCAAATGAAATTAGTCACCTTTGGATTATGCCTAAAATGTTCCTGGCTTGTTCAATAAGGCTCAGTCATCACAATATGCACTAGATCATAATAATGAAAATTTCAATAATAATAAGCTGACATTTAATGAATGTTAAGCTTCAGGTACTTTGTGAATTGCTATATATTCATCACTCAGTTTTAATACTCATAACAACCCTGTGAGCTAAATAGTATTACCCCTATTTTACAAATAAGTTGACAGGCTTAGAGAAGTTGAGTAACTTTCTCAAGGTCACAAAACTAATAATTGACAGATTTTGGTTTTCAAACTGGGTCTGTCTCAACTACTATCTTACATCACCTCTCTGTATTTCTTAAGAATAAAACCCCTTGCTAAATTGAAACCACTGAGAACTTAGATTTTGTCTACTTCATCATCATATTTCTCATGCTCTAGAAACCAGTGCAGTGCTCAACATTTGTAGAATGTATAAGAGTATCCCTCATATTAAGTAAAAAAATTTTTTTATCATACAAAAAGCCACGGTCAGTATGTCCTTTATAACTCAAAGCAGAAATCATGGTGTTCGGCGGCAATCTTTTAATTTATTTTTTCTTTTTCCGCTAATTCATCCCCTTTAACCAATCTTGCTGCAGTATGACATTTTCTCCCAAGACTTCTCTTGCTTTTGTTGTTTCACTTTTGAGTAGACCTCATTGCCTTATGCTTCCTAATAGCTGCTCTGTTTCATTCTCTGGCAATTCATTCGCAAGGAGAGATCTGTCATCCTTTACCAGTCACTTACCATTTAACTTTCTCTGTAAGATAAACACAGAAAATAATATATCTAGATTTTTTAAAGTACTTTTTTAGCCTGAAAGGGTATAGCAGTCTTTTTGTTCACTCAAGAATGGACCGGCAAAGCCCCTGTTATCCTGTCCACTACTAAAGAACTGTATCTAGATTTCCTTTGTGGGAAGAGAAGAATTAGTAGGAGAACATATGGACAAGACAAGATTTCCTATGCAGTGAGCATGAGGAGGTAGAATACAGCATCTTTGAGCATAATTATCCTCTATAAGGATAAGAAACTTTGCCAAAAAGTTCTTTTGTTTCTCATTTTCTTCTTTTCCTCTTTCTTCCTTCTTATTCTCTCCTCTTGCTTCTAGTTTGTTTCTTCTGACTCCCTGAAGGAATAAACATAGATCATTTTCTCTCCCTCTCTCTGTTTCTCTCTCTTGTCTTTCACTATATTTAGTCTACTTTGAAGAACTTTTAGACTTACCAAAAAAAACAAAACAAAAACCCAAACCCAACATACCACAAAATAAATCTGGTTAGTGTTACTAACTGGCTTTATGAGTGGCGGTTGTGTAGCATTACATAATTTATGTAAGAGAATGAAAACATTTTTTTTCATTCCATATCAATGATTAAGACCAAAATTCAAATATTTTCAAAAGTCACCAAGTGACTAAAATTCACTTGGACTTATTTATTAAATAAGATTTTTTTTAAAGTATTTATCTGTCTACTGGTCTATGGCCTTTGTTCTATAACAAGCTTCAAAATTATGTTCCAGAATCTAATAAAGATTTCTTTACCCTACGCTCTTAATGGATTCTCCTCTCCTTACTAAATTGAGAATCCCTTACTAAATTGAGAATCCCTATTGATTCATATTTTCCAAGCCCATCAATATTTATAACATTAGGGGGAAAAAACCACATTTCTGTCTACCTCATCTCCAGTGAGATTAGGATTGTCATTATGGGCATCCAAGGCAGAGCACCAGAGGTATCTGACACATTATAATAAGACTTTATAAACAGGCTGTATGAGATAAAATTACCCTCTATTCCTGGTTTGCCAGGAATATTTCCTTTCTTTTTTTTTTCTTTTTCTTAAATGACTGTTGATTTCTTTGAAAAGTTCTTAAAATTCTGTGCCAAGAATGAGAGATTATTATTTATGGGGTTTTTTTCTTTAGTATATTGGCTTGGTGCATTACAGTTACAGGTTTTCTCATGCTATCATATGCTTGCATTCCTAAGTTTAACCCAACATATTTATGATACACACACATACACGCAAAGTTGAATAGGAACTTTTAAAGGATGTCTGCACACAAACATCAAAAATTAGATTGTATAGGCCAAATAATGGCCACCCCTTCAAAGATATCCACACCCTAATCCTCAGAGCATATGAAAATGTTACTTCAGACCAAAGAGACTTTGCAACTGTGAGTAGGTTAAAGATCTTGAAATGGATTATCCAAGTAGGCTCAATCTAATCAAATGGGTTCTTTTTTTACTTTAAATAAAATTTTATTGACTAAAAACATGCATGCAGAAAAGTACACACAGCCTTAGTGAAGAGCAAAATGCATTTCTATGATGAGTAAAAACATGTAACAACCATCCAGATCAGGAACTAGTACCAAAAAGTAGTACTGAAAGGTCTTGCCATGATCACTGTCTCTCACTAATCTAAATCTTCTTTTTGAAGATAACCAGTGTTCTGACTCTAAACACTAGAAACTAGTTTTGCCTGGTTTTCAACTTACTATATATAGAAACAGAACATTTACCCTTTCACGTTTGGCTTCTTCCATTAAACATTATTTTTGTGAGGTTCATGTTCCATATAGTAATAAACAGGTTCTTAAAAGTGGAGGAAACGGGGCACCTGGGTGGCTCAGTGGGTTAAAGCCTCTGCCTTCGGCTCAGGTCATGATCCCAGGGTTCTGGGATCGAGCCCCACATCAGGCTCTCAGCTCAGCAGGGAGCCTGCTTCCTCCTCTCTCTCTGCCTGCCTCTCTGCCTACTTGTGATCTCTGTCTGCCAAATAAATAAATAAAATCTTTAAAAAAAAAAAGTGGAGGAACTTTCTCAGTCAGGGTCAGAGGGAAATATGACTGTGGGAGAATGGTCAGAAAGAAGCAACATGCAGGCTTTGTAAATGGAAGAGGGATACTGGGACCCAAAGTATGTGGGTGAACTCTAGAAGCAGAAAAGGGTAAGGGAACAGATTCTCTTCTAGAACCTCCAGAAAGGAAGGTGGTCCTGAGACACTTTGATTTTAGCTAATTGAGATCCATATTGGATTTGTGACCTATAGAAATTTTAAATGTTAAATTACATTAAACTGCTAAATTTGTGGTAATTTGTTACAGCGGCATATAATAACACAAAGATTGATCTAAAAGTTTCCTATTTGATATGTCTTCTCCTAGTTTAGACAGTCTAATAGTTTTGGTCAAGTTTATTCTGGCCTTAAACATTGTGTTGAGTGCTTTTCTTCTTTTTTTTTCCTTAACTTTGCAAACCCACATATAATACTAGATGGAACATGAGTCATTTGTGTAAATAGATTTATTTACTAATTCAATTTCTTCTATGATAATTAGTTTATTAAGGAATTATATATTCTTATGATTTATTTTTAAGATGAAAGACCATATCATCTTTTTAAAAAGTTTTTTATGATTATTTTTATCATTTTTCTCTTAATCATTTTTACTTGAAACAAGTCAATTTTATTACTTTTTTTTTGTTAAGAACCAGTTTTTGGTTTTGATTATCCTCTCCAATAATCCTGGTTTCTATCTCATAGAGAATTTATTTTTTCCTCCTACTTTCTTTATGTTTATTCTGTTAAAATGTGTCTAGTTTCTTGAGATGAATGCTAAATTCATTCATTTTCAAAATTTTTAAAACTAAGTCATGTTAATGCTATAAATTTATTTCTAATTACCACTTTCATTTCATCCCAGAATTTTTATATATTATGAATTCATTTTATTCGGTTGTAAATATTGTATTATTTCCAACATAATTTCTTCTTTTTATTGGGGTATAATTGATAAATAATATTATATTAGTTTCAGGTATAATGATTCAATATTTCTATTTATTGCAAAAAGATCACCACAATAAGATTAGTTAACATTTGGGGTGTCTGGTTAGCTCAGTTAGTAAAGCATGGGACTCTTGACCTTGGGGTCATGAGTTTAAGGCCCATGTTAGTTAACATTTATTCATGACATACCTATGGATTTTTTTCTTATGATGAAGACTCTTAAGATCTACTATCTTGACAACTTTCAAATATGCAATGCAGTATTATTAACTATAGTCATTGTACTATATATTACATCCTCATTATATATTTATTTTATAGATAGAAGTTTGTACATTTTGATCCTCTTTACCCATTTCATCTTACCCTCATCTTTGGCAACCACCAATTTGTTCTCCATATCTATGAGTTTGTTTGTTTTTGTGTTTATTTTCTTTTTTTTAGATTCCATATATAAGTGAGATCATATAATAGCTTTCTCTGATTTATTTCACTTAGCCTAATGCCTTCAAGATAAATTCATGTTGTTATAAGATTTTATTCTTTTTTATGGCAAAACAGTATTCCTCTGTGTGCGTGTGTGTGTGTGTGTGTGTGTGTGACATCTTCTTTATCCATTCATGCATCAATGAACACAGGTTGCTTCCATATCTTATCTATTCTAAATAATGCTGCAATGAACATGAGGGATCATATTATGTTTTCAAATTAGTTTCTCTTATTTTCTTCAGGTATATACCCAGAAGTGGAATTGCTGGATCCTATAGTGGTTCTATTTTTAATTTTTTAAGGAATCTCCACAGTGTTTTCCATAGTGGCTGCACAATAATTTCTTCTTAACCCCTGAATTATATGTGAATAGATAGACAGAAAGACATGAGATTTTATAACTATTTAAAACATTTTTGCTTTGTGGCCAGATATAATGGACTGTACAGTATCATTTTGAAATTTGTTGAAGCTTGTTTTGCAACCTACAATATGGTCAACTTTTGTAAATGTTGTGTGATGTTTTATAAATATTGCAAATGTTAAAATCAATGTATATTCTGTATTTATTGCAGGCAGAGTTCTCTATATATATTTTAGATAAAACTTGTCAACATATTCTATATTTTTATTAGTTTTTTCCTTTCCTAATCCTTCATTTTATAAAAAAAAGTATTGAAACTTTCTAAGTTATGCATTATTTTCAGTTTCTCCTTATGATTCTATTTTTGCTTTTTGTAATGGAAGCTATACATTTCACAAGGGTCTCATCTTCCTGTTATAGTTTGTTAGTGTAAAGTGTTCTATTTATTTTTATTAACCTTTTTAATTTAAATGCTATTTTGTAAAAATCAATGTTGTGAATATTATTTTAGCTTATAATATTTCAATATTTTAGATTCAATTCTATGTTTAAAAGTTCAAAGAATAATAATATTTTAGTCTGACTATTGTTAGTATTTGAGAAGTGAGTTCTAGATTGTCCCTCAGGCTTGGACCATCCTATGATGTATTTGTAGGCATGACTAAAATTGTGAAACTCTTACAATCTTCTTAAAATTTCTTGTGAAGAATGTGTTCCAGATTTCGCTGAAAACAGACTATAAAACATAGATTTTGTCAGTCACTCATTCTGTATAAATACTACATATTTACATCTCTATCCATCATCATCTCTTCCTCTGGACACCAAGAAATCTTGTCTTCTGTTTGAGGCTAAATCCTGCCAACCATGTTCTGAATGCAGATCTGCATCACAGGAACCTGCTGCCTTAGCTACTCACTCTTCTTTCTCTTGTATGTTTAGCTTCTCCCTAAGTGAGTTGGAGACTCACTTCTTCCCCAGTGGGATAAGAAAATCTATCAGTATTGCAGATCCTCTATAGCTCTTGAGGGACCCCATATCTCCTACTATGTACTATCCCCTAATATCTCCTCTCCTTATAGCTACTTCTCTAGCTATAAGATACCACCTTTCAAGTCTACAGAATCTAAGTTTATTTTTTTAAAAACTGAAATTGTTTAGTCCAATTAACCTGTATTTTTCTACTTCCAAGTCCAAAGAAATGTTAGGGTCTCATTAAGAAAGTTCTCTGAAATACTGATTTCTTATTATTCTCCCTTCACTCATCCCCTGAGATAACATTACTTTCTTAGTGTCCTACTGCTTTGCTCTCCCTCAGCAGCACTACCATTACCACCCCTCAATCAAATGTTATCCCACCATGTTCTGCCTTAGAGTTCTTATCTCATTTAATATAAATGTTTTGTTGATATAATTTTATTATGTTAACTCTTGTCTATATTTTTATGAATTCTAAATCCTTACTTCTGGCTTAATTCTCTCTCCACAGTTTCTGGGGAAATATGTTGTTTATTTGACAAAGGATTGATGGCCCACATTTACTGGACTACATTTTATTTGTGATGAAGAAAACTTGAAAGAAAAATAAGGAAATAAAGTTTGCTACCAGATTATGGCAAAGCAGCAAAGAAATTTAAATGCTACTAAATAGGTAGCAAAAAAGCATCAAAAATTTCAGATGAAGACAGATACTTGATAGATAATATATACTAGAAAAAGTATCAGTTTATGGTGGACAAATTAGAGAGAGAAGAAGAAGAAGAGGAGGAAGGGGGGGAGAAGAGGAGAGGGAAGAGGAAGGAGAAGAATGGAAAAGATGGGGAAACATTAGGACAAAAAATAGCATAAAAATTCAGTAAACTAAAGTGGAATGGGAAGGATAGAAATGTAAAGTGAGGTTAGGATTCTAAAGAGTTTATAAAACACATTATACAATGATTTGTGAATGTTGGAGTGTGAGATAAAAAGAAAAGAAGGACTTGGCAAACATGCTTAAATATTCACTCTGGCTGAATAGGAAAAGAACATTCCAATAGGAAAAAAAAAAAAAGGGTTGGTTCATTTTATCTCATATTTAAGGCATCCATTAGCCATCTCTGTGGGAAAAAAAAATCTGCAGGCAATTAGAAAACTAATTCTGATATTCAAGAAGTCATGCAAGAAACAAAAGTTAGGAAATTACTAAAGCTGATGGCGGATGTTCTATAAGTGGAAAAGTTCCTCTAGAAAGGGTATCTTAGACCAAGTAAAATCCTAGAGAGTTACTGCATTTGTGTAGAAAAAAAAAAAGCGTTTCTATGGGCAAAAACATTGCAGCAATCACAGAAAAAGGGAACATAGCATCAGGTAAACTAAGAGAAGAGAGAGTTTCAGGAAGAAGAGTATGAACAGCAGGGCTAGAAGTTTTTGAAAAATCTGTATATAGGAGGTTTTTTAAAAAGGGCTTTGGAAATAAAACTATTTGTATAATACTGAGTACCATAGTATCATTTATTCAAAACACATATATTGAAGTTCCACAAAAGTGAAGCAGCAGCTCTTCCTTATTGAAGACTATCACCATGGTATGCAAAGGACAATCAAAAGGTACTGTGCCTTCTATTTGAAAGAAACAGTAGGCACTAGAAAGCTTACTGCAAGTTTACTGCCCTCAAGGGTATCTATTTGGAGAGAAACAGCTACTATTATTTTAGGGAGAAATAGCTATGTAACTGAATCAGTGCACCAAAGTTTTCCCTTTTTGTGTTGTGGGAAAAAAGCACTGTAGGCTTTGTGGGAAAAAAATGCTTTCAGTAAGAAAAAAAGTCTGAGTCATTAATATTAGACATGAATCTTAAAAAAAATAAGTAGAGTGAAGCTTAGAACTTCTTAGACACAGGGAGTGACAGGGATGAATAGGTAGCTAGAAGCCAGATCATGAAAACTTTGTACACTATGCCACGTGGACTGTTGTAGCATCTTAACAAGAAGAAACATTTTCCAGAGAGTATTTTAAAATATTAACAATTATCTCCATATTTCTCTCACTTAATAGTCTTGTCCCCATTCAAGCAGAAAGCTGTTCTGTACAAATTGCCAAAATAAAGGAAGGTAACCTCATTTCCTAGGTAGATAACCAGGGAAGGAGCAATACTCCAGAAACAGAAAATGCTGCTTGATGTACTTCTAAGAGAGGGCCTCAGACAGCCTTCCTGAGAATCTCTGTCCTCCTACTTGACAGCAGAGCAGCAGAATGATGTCTGAGTTTGCAAGTATAGACAAATGATGTACAGAGTGCTGCAAGACCTAAAAGGACCTTGTGGAGGGGATCCCGAGACGCATCCAAAGACACCTGTCTAGACAAATGACACATAAAACTAGATGCTCCCCACATTTAGTAGTTTGACTCCATATGAGCTATGCCAACTTCTACAACTCAGCTTGCTCTTTTCATTTAGATAACAAAGAACATCAGTTCTTTCAAATATTACAAATACAACAATACATGACCATGACCATCACGTGGTCAACTTGCCAATCAATTTGATTCTTCCTTGGATTCTACATTTTCTTCAAAGAGTAGGCTAGATTTAGTGTTTTTTTTTAAACTAGCTAGTATGTTATATAGCAATTACTTAATATTAGAAACAAGAAGTGAATCTCTCATAAAGAAGAGGCTATTCCAGTAGACCTTAACTGGATGACTATCTGAGAAAGATTTTGTTTTGGCTTATTGAAAGGAAAAATGGATAACAAAATCTCTCTAATTACTTAGTGTATATCCATCTTTACTCTTTCTCAGTGCAAGATAAATTATTTATGTGAGAAATTACATATTGTGGTATTTCACTGATTAAAAAGCCAAATTAAACATCTCAGTCTTAATACTCAGGAGGCAATCTCTGTTAAAGATGGCCTAATATTAAAATGAAAACGTCTTTGACACATTAGGAAAACTTTTGATGACTCTTTTCCTTTTTATGTCTCCCTTCACATCTGAAGATATAGTGTTAGTTGATAATACATTACAAAATGACCTTCACAAATCTAAAATAATGACTGCCCAGAATGGCTAATGGTATTATGGATTACCCAATGAATAATGACTAGTTTTAATGAAAAGGCATAGTGAAACTTATTTGACCCTGCCACTTCTATCTGCCCTTCTAAAGGGTCATAATACTATCCCAGTCCCTTCATTCCCCATGACTTAATGATATCTGATTTAGCCTGTCTAGATCTACAAAGGGAAAAAAAAAATCTCAAAAAAATTTAATCCTAGTTAATAAAACTAAGTTAAATGATAAGGCAAAGTATTAAATTTTCAGTGACCATATTTAAGTTAGAATCTGATTTATCTGTACTACCAGCCACAGATGGAAAGTGAGAGCATGTAGGTGTATTATTTTACCAAAAAATATGTTGAAGAAAAAATTAGAATAACTTCCTTTTCCCTAGAAAACATTTCAAAAAATGAAATTTAAGAATTTAGAAGCTAAGACATTTAAACAAAATATATAATCTGTTTGAGAGAGATATATGTATAGAACTAAATAATCAGTGGCAATTTGAATGTTTCAATTTACTAAAGCATCGGTTTGAAGGAATTGACTACAGTTTGAGATTGTGGGATCATGTACATTGTACCATAGTCAGAGATATTAATGAAATTTAAAGTTGTAGCAGTAATACCATTAAAATAAAAATTGGTAAATTAAGATCAGCATATTTCACATTAATAGTTTTTATACAGTGCCCTTAAAGTTAACCAGTTGTATCAGACAAATTCTGTATGTATTATTTGCCTCAGTTAAAGTGCTAAAGTAGACTAAAGCTAATTTTCCTCTCTGAAGGGAGTTAATATTTTTTCATTTTTGCTACAATAAAGACTGATTCATATTTTAGCTTTCAATGTCATATTACCAATACCCAATTTTTATTGTCACCTCTACTATAAAGCATGTCCTCTTCTTGTCAAGCTCAAAAGGGCACTGTGATGAACCTCGTGTTGCATTGCTTCATGATCATTTTCCTGTCAACATCTATCACAATACTGCAGAAAGAGTGTCTTTTCTACAGTTACTTCAATGAAGCTATTATATGATGAGCATTTACTATGCTTGAACATCACTGCTCAAAACTGCACTTTATCAGAAAAACAAAAAAAGACAGTTTTGCGTGTTTTCAATAATGATGAGCAATAAGT
>PISX010008308.1:38607-82986 GCA_004024625.1 Mellivora capensis | reverse complement strand
TATATGAAGGAGCAAATAAAATACTAAAAGGGTGGCAAAGACCCTAGGAAAATGCCCTTTAAAGAAAAAATTGAATTAACTGCAAGACTAAAGAATCATGGGGAGAAAGCCATGAATTCCGCGCATTGCTTTCTCCTCCTCTGGAGTTCCGCTGCTCTCCTTGTTAAGTGAACTTGGTCTTGGCTGGATTTCTTTTGATATTCTGGGGGAGGGGCCTGTTGTAATGATTCTCAAGTGTCTTTGCCCAGGCAGAGCTGCACCGCCCTTACCAGGGGCCGGGCTGAGTAATCCGCTTGGTTTCGCTTTCGGGAGCTTTTGTTCCCTGAGCGCTTTCTGTAGAGTCCGGAGGACGGGAATGAGAATGGTGGCCTCCTAGTCTCCGGCCTGGAAAAGCTGAGATTCGGGGCTCCACTCCCCAGAGAAAAGTCCCGGCTACTCCCATATCCCTCGCCTCTGGCCGCACTCCGAGCTCACCCAGCCTGCGACCGGTTCAAGGTAACCCCGAGCTGAGATCTCACTCCTCGGCTCTGTCTCTGTAGCCAGCTTCCCACTCCAATACCTGCTAGCTCTGCGACACTCAGACACCCTTCTGTGACCCTGCGGGACCTGGGGCCACGCTGACCCCGCGTGGGCTTCACCCCGGTTTAGCCTCTGGAGCGATGTCCCTCCGTGGAGCAGACTTTTAAAAGTCCCGATTTAGTGCTCCATTGCTCCGCCGCTTGCCGGGAGCCGGCCCCTCCCCCACGGTCTATCCTCCCTTCGCTTTCGATTCACTTCTCCGCCGGTCCTACCTTTCAGAAAGTGGTTGATTTCCTGTTTCCAGAATTGCTGTTCTTTCTCTCTTCGATCTCCCGTTGGATTTGTAGGTGTTCGCAATGTTTTGATAAGCTATCTAGCTGATCTCCTGCTACCTGATGTCGTCTCAGCTGCTACTTCTCCGCCATCTTGCTCCTCCTCCTCTAAATGTGTATTTTTAGATAACACATTATTTGTTCAGAGCCAAATAATCTTAAGTGTGTTAATTTTGCTATATAAAACTTAGTTTTAACTTCACAAATATGAAATCAAGGGTTAGAAGATGGCTCTGTAGATATCCAGAAATTGTGCTGTGGAATTTACATGTAAGTCTAAACTTTGCAAGATCCCTAGAAGTCAAAAGGGCAAACTAAGGTACAGGAAGGTAACTTGCTGAAGATCACAACAAAGAGGAGGGAAACAAGATGACAGAGGAGTAGCAGACTAAAACAGGATTAGGTTCCAGAAGTCCAGCTAAATAGTTATCAAATCATTCCAAACACCTACAAACTCAACAGGAGATTGAAGAGAAGAAGAGCAGGAATTCAAGGAACAGAAAATTGACCATTTTCTGGAAGGTAGGATGTGCGGAGAAGTGAATCCGAAGCAATGGGAAGATAGACCACGGGGGGACAGGCCGGCTCCCCAAAAGCAGTGGAGCAACGGAGCACAAAATCAGAACTTTTAGAAGTCTGCTCCACTGAGAGACATTGCTCCAGAGGCTAAGCAGGGGTGGAGCCCTCGCGGGGACAGTGTGGCCTCAGGACCTGTGGGGACACAAAAAGACAAGGGGTGTCTGAGTGTGGCAGAGCTGCCAGGTATCAGAGTGGGGAAGCCTACTACAGAGACAGAGCCAAAGAGTGAGCTCTCACCTCGGGCTTACCTTAAGCAGTGATCCAAGGCACAGTTGGAACAGTTTCTCAAGCAGGGACCCCACAACTGGCAGATCCGGAGAGAGCCCATCCTTCCTTCTCTGGGAGGAGCAACAAGGGAGCATGCAACAGGAATCTCCTGGGTTTGGAGACTCCAAATGGGACTTTGCGCCAAAGATAGAAACACTTGGTCTCAGGCCGGGTGAGCACAAAGCACGGCCAGAGACCAGAGAGATGGAAGGCACTGATTGCTTCTCTTTGAGGGCACACTAAGGAGTGGGGCCCCGAGATTTCAGCTCCTCCAGGCCAGAGATTGGGAGGCCACCATTTTCATTCCCACCATCCAAAGCTGTACAGATAGTGTTCACGGAACAAAAGCTCCCGAGAGTGAACCTGAGCAGATTACTTAGCCTGTCCTCTTGTGAGGGTGGTGCAATTCCGTCTCTGGCAAAAACATTTGGAAATCACTGCAATAGGCCCCTCCCCCAGAACATCAGCAAGAATATCAAGCCAAGGCCAAGTTGACTGATCAATGAGAACTGCAAACTCCAGAGCTAGAAGAAAGCAATGCATAGAATTCAGGGCATTTTTCCCATGATCCCTTAGTCCTGCAAAGTGAATATTTTTTTTTAAATTTTGCTTTTTTCTTATACTTTTTTTAGCTTTTCCTCTTTCCTCTTTTAACGTTAACTATTTTATCTTAACAATGACTTTATAAAAAAACTTTTTAAAATTTTCATTGTTAAAGACATATTCTATCCCTTCAATGTATTTAACTTTATTTTTTGTATACATACAGATTTGTATTCTTTATTCTTTAAAATTTGGGGATATAATTTCTTCTAATAGATCAAAACATACCCTAAATCTAAAACATGGCTTTGTTCTAGTCTCCATCCTGATCACAGTCTCTCCTCTTTTTTCTTTTCTTTTTTAAACCAACTTATCAATTCCTTTTTTAGAATTTTTTTTCATTTCCTCTTTACAGTCATACTGCATCCCTTCATTATGTTTACTCTTATTTGTGTGTGTATATATATATATATATATATGAGTTTTTCTCTCTTTAAAATTTTGAGAGGTAGTTTCTTCTAAGAGACCAGAATACACCCAAAATCAAGTGGGAGGCTCTGTTCTATTCACCAGTGTAATATATACATATATATATATAAATTTTTTTTATTCTCACCCTTTTCTTCTCCCCCTAGTTTCCTGTCTCTTCTGATTTGGTTAGCATATATTTTTCTGGGGTCTTTGTCACTCTTTTAATATTTTATTTTCTCATTAATATATTCATATCTGGATAAAATGACAAGGCAGAGAAACGCAACACAACAAAAAGAACAAGAGGCAGTACCAACAGCTAGGGACCTAATCAATACAGACATTGGCAATATGTCAGAACTAGAGTTCAGAATGACGATTATCAAGGTGCTAGCTGGGCTCAAAAAAGCATGGAAGATACTAGAGAATCCCTTTCTGGAGAAATAAAATCCGTTTCTGGAGAAATAAAAGAACTAAAATCTAACCAATTTGAAATTTTAAAAAGCTACTAATGAGGTTCAATAAAAAATGGAGGCTCTTACTGCTAGGATAAATGAGGCAGAAGAGAGAATTAGTGATATAGAAGACCAAATGACAGAGAATAAAGAAGCTGCGAAAAAGAGAGACAAACAACTACTGGACCATGAGGGGAGAATTTGAGATATAAGTGATACCATAAGATGAAACAATATTAGAATAATTGGGATTCCAGAAGAAGAAAAAAGAGAAAAGGGGACACAAGAGATATTGGAACAAACTATAGTAGAGAATTTCCCTAATATGGCAAAGGGAACAAGCATCAAAATCCAGGAGGCACAGAGAACCTTCCTCAAAATCAGTAAAAAATGGGTCCACACCCATCATCTAATAGTAAAACCTACAAGTCTTAGTGACAAAGAAAAAATCCTGAAAGCATCTCGGGACAAGAAGTCTAGAACATACAATGGTAGAAATGTTAGATTGGCAACAGACTTATCCACAGAGACCTGTCAGGCCAGAAAGAACTGGCATGACATATTCAGAGCACTAAATTTATAGAAAAATATGCAGCCAAGAATACTATAGCCAGCTAGGCTGCCATTAAAAATAGAAGGAGAGATAAAAAGTTTCCAAGACAGACAAAAACTAAAAGAATTTGCAAACACCAAACCAGCCCTACAGGAAATATTGAAAGGGTCCTCTAAGCAAAGAGAGAGCCTAAAAGTAGTAGACCAGAAAGGAGCAGAAACAGTATACAGCAACAGTCACCTTACAGGCAATACAATGGCAC
Organism: Mellivora capensis; assembly: GCA_004024625.1. Lineage (NCBI taxonomy): Eukaryota > Metazoa > Chordata > Mammalia > Carnivora > Mustelidae > Mellivora > Mellivora capensis. The sequence continues at coordinate 79,005 of PISX010008308.1, read as the reverse complement.
TAAATTAATATCTTTCAATAGTTACCCCAATTGTAAATGGGCTAAATGCCCCAATCAAAAGACACATGGTATCAGAATGGATTAAAAAATGAAGACTCATCGATATGCTGTTTGCAAGAAATTCATTCTAGATCCAAAGACATCTCCAGATTTAAAGTGAGGGGGTGGAAAACAATTTACCATGCTAATGGCCATCAAAATAAAGCTGGGGTGGCAATCCTTATACCAGATACATCAGGTTTTAAGCCAAAGACTATAGTAAGAGATGAGGAAGGATATTATATCATAATTAAAGGGTCTATCCAACAAGAAGTTCTAACAATTTCAAATATCTGTGCCTCTAACATGGGAGCAACTAATTACATAAACCAATTAATAAAAAATCAAAGAAGAACATTGACAATAATACAATAAACAGTAGAGGACTTTAACACCCTCCTCACGGAAATGGACAGATCATCAAAGCAAAAGATTAACAAGGAAATAAAGACTTTAAATGACACAGTGGACCAGATGGACATCCAGATATATTTAGAACATTCTATCCCAAAGCAACAGAATATACATTCTTCTCTACTGCACATGGAACTTTCTCCAGAACAGATCACATCCTGGGTCACAAATCAGGTCTCAACCGAGACCAAAAGACTGGGATCATTCCCTGCATATTTTCAGACCACAATGCTCTTCAGCTAGAACTCAATTACAAGAGGAAAGCTGGAAAGAACTCAAATACATGGAGGCTAAAGAGCGTCCTATTAAAGAACGAATGGGTCAACTAGGAAATTAAAGAAGAATTGAAAAGAGTTCATGGAAACAAATGAAAATGAAAACACAAAATCATTGGGACACAGCAAAGGTGGTCCTGAGAGGAAAGTATACAGAAATACAAGCCATTCTCAAGAAACAAGGAAGTTCTCAAGTATGCAACCTAACCCTACACCTAAAGTAGCTGGAGAAAGAACAAGAAAGAAAGCCTAAACCCAGCAGGAGAAGAGGAATCATAAAGAGCAGACCAGATCAATGAAATAGAAACCAAAAGAACAGTAGAACAAATCAACAAAACTAGGAGCTGTTTCTTTGAAAGAATTAATAAGATTGATAAACCTCTGTCCAGACTTATCAAAAAGAAAAGAGAAAGGACCCAAATTAATAAAATCATGAATGAAAGAGAATAGATCACAACCAACACCAAAGAAATACACACAATTATAAGAACATATTATGAGCAACTATACTCCAGCACATTTGACAATGTGGAAGAAATGAATGCATTTCTAGGGACATATAAACTACCAAAACTGAACCAGGAAGAAAGAGAAAACCTGAACAGACCCAGAACCAAAGAAAAAGATTGAAGCAGTCATCAAAAGATGACTGAAGATTGAAACAGTCATCAAAAATCTCCAAACAAACAAGAGCCAAGGGCCAGACAGCTTCCCAGGGGAATTCTACCAAACATTTAAAGAAGATTTGATACCTATTCTTAAACTGTTCCAAAAAATAGAAATGGAAGGAAAACTTCCAAACTCATTTTATGAGGCCAGCATTACCTTGATCCCAAACCAGACAAACACCCTACCAAAAGGGAGAATTATAGACCAATATCCTTGATGAACACTGTTGCAAAAATTCTCACCAAAATACTAGCCAATAGGATCTAACAATACATTAAAAGGATCACTCACCGTGTCCAAGTGGGATTTATTCCTGGGCTTCAAGGTTGGTTCAACATATGCAAGTCAATCAATGTGATACAATACATTAATAAAAGAAAGAATAAGAACCATATGATCCTCTCAATATGCTAAGAAAGCATTTGACAATGTACAGCATCCTTCTTGATCAAAACTCTTCAAAGTGTAAGGATAGAGGGTACATGCCTCAATTTCATCAAAGCCATCTATGAAAAACCCACAGTGAATATCATTCTCAAAGGGAAAAACTGAGAGCTGTTCCCCCAAGGTCAGGAACATGGCAGGGATGTCCACTATCGCCACTGATATTCAACATAGTACTAGAAATCCTAGCCTCAGCAATCAGACAACAAAAAGAAATAAAAGGCATCCGAATCAGCAAAGAAGAAGTCAAACTCTCACTCCTTGCATTTGATTTGATACTTTATGTGGAAAACCCAAAAGACTCCACTCCAAATCTGCTAGAACTTGTACAGGAATTCAGTAGTGTCAGGATATAAAATCAATGCATAGAAATCAGTTGCATTTCTATACACCAACAGCAAGACAGAAGAAAGAGAAATTAAGGAATTAATCCCATTTACAATTACACCCAAAACCATAAGATACCTAGGAGTAAACCTAACCAAAGAGGCAAAGAATCTGTACTCAGGTAAACTATAAAGTACTCATGAAAGAAATTGAGGAAGACACAAAGAAATGGAAAAATGTTCCATGCTCATGAATTAGAAGAATAAATATTGTTCTATACTAACCTAAGCAATCTACACATTTAATGCAATCCCTATCAAAATACCATCAATTTTCTTTCAAAGAGATGGAACAAATAATCCTAACATTTATATGGAACCAGAAAAGACCCTGAATAGCCAGAAGAATATTGAAAAAGAAAGCAAAAGTTGGTGGCATCACAATTCCAGACTTCAAGCTCTATTACAAAACTGTAATCATCAAGACAGTATGGCACTGGCACAAAAACAGACACACAGATCAATGGAACAGAATAGAGAACCCAGAAATAGAGCCTCAATGCTATGGTCAACTAATCCTCAACAAAGCAGGAAAGAATGCCCAATGGAAAAAAGACAGTCTCTTCAACAAATGGTGTTGGAAAAATTGGACAGCCACATGTAGAAGAATGAAACTGGACCTTTTCCTTACACCACAACAAAAATAGATTCCAAATGGATGAAAGACCTCAATCTGAGACAGGAATCCATCAAAATCCTTGAGGAGAACACAGGCAGCAACCTCTTTGACCTCAGCCACAGCAACTTCTTCTTAGAAACATCGCCAAAGGCAAAGGAAGCAAGGGCAATAATGAACTACTGGGACTTCATCAAGTTCAAAAGCTTTTGCACAGCAAAGGAAACAATCAACAAAACCAAAAGACAACTGACGAATGGGAGAAGATATTTGCAAATGAGATGTCAGATTAAGAGCTGGTATCCAAAATCTATAAAGAATTTATCAAGCTCAACACCCAAAGAACAAATAATCCAATCAAGAAATGGGCAGAAGACATGAACAGACATTTCTGCAAAGAAGACATCCAGATGGCTAACAGACACATGAAAAAGTGCTCCGCATCACTCAGCATCAGGGAAATACAAATAAAAACCACAATGAGATACCATCTCACACTAGTCAGAATGGCTAAAATTAACAAGTCTGGATATGATAGATGTTGGCAAGGATGCAGAGAAATGGGAACCCTCCTACACTGTTGGTGGGAATGCAAGCTAGTATAGCCCCTCTGGAAAACAGCATGGAGGTTCCTCAAAAAGTTGAAAAGAGAGCTACCCTATGACCCAGCAATTGCACTAATAGGTATTTATCCTAAAGATACAAATATAGGGATCCAAAGGGGCACATGCACCTGAATGTTTATAGCAGCAATATCCACAATAGCCAAACTACGGAAAGAACCTAAATGTCCATCAACAGATGAATGGAGAAAGAAGATGTGGCATATATATACAATGGAATACTATGCAGCCGTCAAAAGAAGTGAAATCTTGCCATTTGCCATGATGTGGATAAAACTAGAGGGTATTATGCTGAGTGAAATAAGTCAATCAGAGAAAGATAATTATCATATGATATCTCTGATATGAGGAATTTGAGAGGCGGGGCGGGGACATTAAGGGGTAGGGAAGGAAAAAAATGAAACAAGATGGGATTGGGAGGGAGACAAACCATAAGAGACTCTTAATCTCACAAAACAAACTGAGGGTGAATGGGGGTGAGGGGGTAGGAGAGGGTGGTTCGGTTATGGACATTGGGGAGGGTATGTGCTATGGTGAGTGCTGTGAAATATATAAGCCTGATGATTCACAGACCTGTACTCCCAGGGCAAATAATACATTATATGTTAATAAAAATAATTTTTTAAAAAAGATCACAACAAGGATTAGGGGACAGAGACAGAATCAGAATACAAGTGTGTCTCCCAACAATAGGCAGGATATACAGAATATGAATTGAAAGAAAAGACCAGACCTGGGGGTCAAATGAGGAGCTAATGAGGGATCTCTGACCATGGTCCACCATGGTGCAGAAGCATAAGCTAGCCTAGTACATACTGGGAACATGATAAATTAAAGACAGGTATAAAGGGGAGCTGCAGTGATTACAATGCAAGAAATAAATAAATGGAAGCCTGGTCATAAAGACCTTGCTCTTTGCTCCCAAAAAGAGTTTAGAGTTTATCTTATTGGGAAACAGAGCCATTAAACACTTTAAGCAAAGACTTTGGGGATCTCTCTTGCTTGTAGCATTAGGAACTGATTTGAAGAGAATAAGGAGAGATAAGGAAACCTGCTAAGAGTGATTATACAATAGTCCAGGTAAAGAATGAAGAAGCCTTGAACTAAGACAGGGACACTTATAGCAGAAGTAATGAGTAACACTAATTAATTCATTTGTGGAGGGGAGATGAGTGAAAGGAAACCAGCTTACTGCTGAGTAATGGGGATGTCCTCCACTGATATGAATGTAGAACCTAGAAACTCTTATAGGACAAAACATCTATGTATGGGTGTGGGGACATTGGAAGGAAAAGGGAGGGATGGGTTAGATGAGTTTGTTTGGAGATCCTAAGTTCAATTTAGTATATGCTAAGTTTAATATATCCAGTCTAGTAGAATATTGATGGTTGGAAGATCAGGAGATTGTACACAATTACTAACAAAATGTTCTGTTTATTTTGTGAGAATTTTCCAAAATATGTATGTGTAGGCCTTATCTTAGATATCATGATTCAGTACTTCTGAGCTGAAGCTTAGGCTAATAAAAACAAACCAATAATAACAACAACAACAACAACAAAACCCTGCCCACGCTGACAAAACACATCTGTAGGACCTCTACCAGATAGAACCCCAAAGTCTCTAGGTTACCTTCTTTTCACTGTTTTTATACCAGTAGTAGCAGTAGTAGTATTGTGTTACTAACTATGGGTCACAATCTCTTGATTGCTCATTAAATCAATTTAATAGACTGCAATAAATGTGTTAGTGAAATTTAAAAACAACAGCAAAAATATCAGGACTAATTGCACACAGAAGACTAAGTATGTTGGGATGACTGAGTGGCTCAGTCAGTTAAGCATCTCCTTTCAGCTCAGGTCATGATCCCAGGGTCCTGAGGGAATGAGTCCCGCATCAGACTCCTTGCTCAGCAGGAAGCCTGCTTCTCACTCTGCTCCACCCCCCCACCCCCAGCTTGTGCTTGCTCTCTCTCTCTCTGACAAGTGGAGAAATAGGTCTTTTAAAAGTATTTTTTATAGTTTTATACCTGTTTTATATATATTTGTGTAGATACATCTGTAGTGTATGTGCATGCAAATGCACACATGTTCTGGTTTATAATGTAAGATTATACTTTCTTTCACAATCAAAAAAAATTTTTTTAAAGATTTATTTATTTATTAGAGAGAGAGAGCTTAAAGAGGGGCAAAGAGTGGGGGAGAGAAACATTAGCAGACTCCACGCTGAGAGTGGAACCAATGGGGGCTGATCTCAGGACTCCGAGATCATGACCTGCAGAGAAACTAATAGACGTTTAACCAACTGTGCCACCCAGGGGCCCACAACATAATACTTCCTAAATATTAATAGATATTTCTGGGGGGAGAAATTATTGCTTCCACTGGTATTCAATAATCATATTAATCAATGCCTAATAGCTAAAGATTTCATGACATTTTTCTTTCATCACCCACTGAATCCAATACTGTAGACACATACTCTAAATCTATTTTGCTGAGAAAATATTCTTCTTTCATATTTTGTTCAACTCTTAAAAGAGAGATTAATGATTATCTACCCATAATTTCCTTCTTATTTGTCAAAGAAACTCCAATTTTTTCCGTGTACCTATAACTTAGAAAATATATTTCTGGGGTGCCAGGGTGGCTCAGTGGGTTAAGCCTCTGCCTTCGGCTCAGGTCATGATCTCAAGATCCTGGGATCGAGCCCCATAGTGGGCTCTCTGCTCAGCAGGGAGCCTGCTTCCTCCTTTTTCTCTGCCTGCCTCTGCCTACTTATAATCTCTCTCTCTATGTGTCAAATAAATTAATAAAATCTTAGGAAAAAGAAAAAAGAAAACATATCCCTGTTCTCAGCTCAAGAGCAAATCCTGAACATCTTAACCTCTATCAAGTTTATAAAATTCCCCTTAATAAAATTCTCCTTAAGAATGATTGGTTTACAATGGACATATGACCCATTCTGGCCAATGAGCTCTAAAGAGAGGTCTCCTAAGTCTAAGGGAAGGGATTCATCAAAAGAAACACAAAGAAGAGACTACCGTTTTATTCCTCTGGATATTGAAGGTGTCTGGATGTGACTACTGGAACTGTGGGACCCATACCGCAAACACGAGAGCAGCTGGGCTGAGGACCGACGCAGCTCCCTGAAATTGTGGCAGTGGAAAAATGGAAAGAACCTTAATCTCTGATTATATTGTTGAGCTGCTTAACTAATTGACACTGGAGTCATCCTATATCCAAATAACTTACATGCAAAGTGTTAAACTTTCTCTAGAGTTAAGCATTTTTGAGATTTTTTTTTCGTCCTTGCAGCCAAATATATCCTAACCAATAAAAATTCCCATACATACATTTGGTCTATACGGCAGACTTTTGGAGTAAATATCTTAAGTTTCCACTTAACTAATTTTTTTTTAATTTTTATTTTTTATAAACATATTTTTATCCCCAGGGGTACATGTCTGTGAATCGCCAGGTTTACACACTTCATAGCACTAACCATAGCACATACCCTCCCCAATGTCCATTACCCCACCCCCCTTTCCCGACCCCCAACCCCCAGCAACCCTCAGTTTGTTTTGTGAGATTAAGAGTCACTTATGGTTTGTCTCCCTCCCAATCCCATCTTGTTTCTTTTCTTCTTTTTCTACCCCCCTAGTCCCCCATGTTGCATCTCCACTTCCTCATATCAGGGATATCATATGATCTTAACTAATTTTTTAACCACTTTAACAATTATTTAGGAATATTCTAATCTTGCCTATGTTTTTTTTATCCAGTTAATCTAAAAACACTATTTTATGTTTATCATGTTTTTTGAGAGACTACTTTCCAAGATTTTTTATATATTTAGAGAATCCAGTTTTTATAAGCCATTCAGAAACACAGCAGATAAATAATGACATCCAATATATAAAAAGCATTCATATGCTAATAACATCTCCAAAGTGTTTACTTTCGAAAATATTTAGTTGACTCATTTCATACTTCTTTGACTTAACTACCACATGTGTAACATGGTCTATGTGTTATAAAGGTGTATGGTAACCTAGCCAGTGGACATAAGGGTGATATGAATGGCCTCGGGGTTGCATCTGACACCTTCTGAAATTTTATTCAAAACTGCTTATGTGTGTTTATGCATATTTCTCTAGGTGGACTACCCATAACCAGGTGGACTATCCATAACTTTTATCAGTCTCAAAGGATTAAGAGCTACTATGTATGAGAAAATAAATCCTTTCTTTTATTATTTTTGAATCAGATCAACAGAAGCCAACAAACTTTCATTCAAATAAAGAATGATTTCATCTCTGATTTGGCACTTCATATGAGCATAGCTCATGTACACAGATTATATACAAGGCTATACCACTTTGTGGAGACAGAAAAATATTAAAAGCATTCGATTCTTTTTCAGAAAGGAAAACATAAATTAGGCAATTGGATTTTTAGTTCTGCATCATTTCATCCACAGCAATATAGAGTGGTTTAATTTTCTTTCCAATACTCAATAAAATAAGCATATGAAAAATGTAGAAAAAAATCTTTGGAATGGTACAGTATTCATAAGTTATACTGCTAAACTTTGAAAGAATAAGCCTAATACATTTGTCATAGTGTCTACCATTCAAGGTTTATCTCTGAAAACTCTTGTCACACCCCCTACTCCAACAACTCTTAGGCTCCAGCTATAAAGTACTCTTCTCTCTAGAATTAAAGCTGCCATTTCTTTGTGCCTTTGAACATACTGTCCCTCTTCTATAATGTCTTCCCCTCACTCCTTTATTTATTGCCTGGCATAGTCCCATTACTCAATACTTATTCCAGAATCACGTCCACTGAGAAGAACCTCCTAGGAATAATATGACACTCCCTCCTCTTTGCTCTTGGAAGACCCCATGCACTCATTCAACAAATATTTATTTAATGCCTCTAAGCACTGGGAATATGGCAGTGATCAAAACAACATTCTTGCTCTCATGGAGATAATATTCTCGTGGAAGCAGATAGATAATAAGCAAATAAGCACATGATATATAGAAGAAGTAATAAGTTCTCTAAAAAAAAAAGAAATCAGGGTAAGAAAGAGTATTAGGGGTAGTAGACCACTGTTGTGTATAAGGTGGGGAGAAAAATCCACCAAGACAGTGGAATATTTGAGCAAATATCCGAATTAAATGAGGGAGATAGTGACCACTTAGGAGAATAGTATCCAAGGAAAAAGGGGCAGCAAATGCACGGGTTTGGAAGTAAAGGCAGATCTATGTTTTAAAGAAAAAAGTAAAAGGAACAGAGGGAGTGGAAGAGGGTGAGAGAAATGGGAGATAAGGTCAAGAAAGTAGCTGGGTGCCAAGGCATGCTCTTCTAAACTTTGGCAAGGACTTGTAACTTTTATTTTAGTAAGATAAAAGCACTGGGAAATTTTGAGCAAGATGTGACTTGACTTTATTTCTATTTCTAAAGGTTCACTCTGGCTTCTTTGAATAGAGTGCATGCTTGTCAGTGAGAAAGCAAAGAGACATAGAAGAGGCTACTGCATTGGTCCAGGTGGAAACCGGTGGTGGCAGCTTGTCCTGGGATGACTGCAGAGGCAGAAAGTGAAAACGATGAACCCTGGCACCACTTAAGGGAGTTTGTTATAGCAGAGAGACGAGAAATGGTTAATTCACTGGAGAGGGAAGTGAGGGAATGGATAATTTTCACTATGATATATTACAGCACACATTACACCAATGGGAAAGACCCAGGTAAGAAGAAAATGTTGATGATACAGGGTTAAGATGGTCTAATTGGCATGTCCTTTAGTAGGTGAGAGAGGGTGGGATGCAGGATGCAAAAAAAATGAGGTGGCCTTTGTGGACCAGGGACAGTTCAACTACAGTAGTGGACAGGGATGTGGAGTATTTGGGTGCAGGTGCAGGTGGGGTAGTAGATTTTGTGGTATAACCAGGTAGGCATTCTATACATGGGGAGAAGATAGGAGAGACTTGTGGCAAGGTATTTTCGCAGATGTGCAAGAGGTGGCTGACTGAACAGGGACAAATTAGCCTAACTGGGCAGCACTAACAGAACTTTTGATGTTCTGGGTTGTGATTATAAAGCGAAATCAATCAGCATGCACGTGTGTAAAGACAAATGCAAATAATTCTTATAATTATGCACTATAGAATAGACAAACAAAGAAAGGAAGTGAGAACAAATGGTAGCAATACACAATGAAAAGGGTAGGACCAAGGGTTCAAAGAATTATTGAAGCAGAGAACTTAAAGGAGTATCCTGGAGAAAAATGTGGGGAATAAAGAATGGGATATCTCAAACTGAGGCTTTGGTGGTGGCAGAGCATTTGGTGTGACTGTAGGAGTGGGTAGCCAAGGTGAGGCAGAAGACAAGATCATAAGAAGCATCTTATTGGGTGTTGTATTTCTCTTAGAAGGAAAAATATGTTGTGGACAGTATGGAATAGTAGGCAATTCACAGGATCGTTGGGAAGGTCAAAGAATCATTGGGGCCATCCAACCAGGAAAATAGCCAAATTACAATGACACAGTTGCTCACAGGACATAATTTTCCACTGCTTTTGGGAACCCCAGATTTTCCTGCCTATGGATCTCCAAGTCCAGCTGTTGGAACCCATAAAACACTGGCTATCCCTCAATTACCCTCTGCAAACAAATAGGCACTGTACTCTGCTTCCTTCTTTCTGCAATTTGTCTCCTAACCAAAATCTTGCTTGGAAACCTTTGATAGGAGAAATCTACATCAAATTCTTGAGCTCCAGTTGTAAAAGAAGTTTAAAATTTAAGTTTCTGGCATCTACCTTGGAGACTGAGATTTCATAAGGGGAGAGATTCCCTAAACATAAAAAGGGTACTCAGGAGATGTGAGCAAACAATACTGCAACAAACATAAACTATGAGTATTTACAAATTTGTCATAGTATCTCCAAAACGTTTCTCAGTATGCACCATAAAATAAGCATGTGATCATTTTTCTAAAATAAAAAATACAAATGAATGAGGAACTACCTTTTTAATGCACAGTCACTTGTTATTTCTTCGTTTTGACTCCTGGTCGCCACCTTATATGATACAAATAATATACAATAACCGGAGCATTAGAGAGTTACAGTGGGGTGTCTTATAGTATTAAAATACTACCTTCAATCTCTATTCTAGATATTTCGACTCTTCAGGGAGCTGACTCATTTTGAGCTCCTACTCACTTCAATACAACTGTCCTAAGAAGGCTCTAGATCTCTGGTAAGATAATGTTTGAGAATAGTAGAACAGAGTATTTATTCATTAAGCAGGTATTTATTGACCACCTAACTATAGTTAGATATTCTTGCAGATGTTGAGCACATAGCAATGTACAAGAGATAAAAATCCCTGCTAATGGCATTTACGATTCTAGAAAAAAGGGATGCTTTTGACATGACAATTACCTTTAAGTTATTACAAAATTAGAGCATATTTATGATACAAAAGCATAAGAAGAAAAAATTCACTATAGCACTAATGCAACTCTTGTGCTTTTTGATACATGTTACTATAGTTCTTTGTAAGTATATAAACAGAAATATTTATTGCAAAAATAGAATGCTATGTAAACATAGTTTTCTATTTTGCTTTTTTCACTTGGCATTAGTTCATGAATATTTTTCTGTATCATTATGCCATTTTTAAAACATTTTTAGATGTGTACATATTATTCTGTCATAATAAAAGCACCATAACCAGGTCCCTTTTATTGATCATTTAGTTTCCAATTTTCCATTATTATAAACAATGCTGCAGTGAACATCCTTGCACCTATTTATCTGCACATTTATCTGATTTTTCTTTAGAATAATGTCACAGATGTGATACTGCTAGGTCAAAGAGTAACCATATTTAAACACTTAATGTATAGACCAACTCCTCTCCAGAAAACTCTTGTGCCAGTTTCATTCTCAGCTGCACAGTGCCTATTTCCTACACCCTAGAAGATTCTACGTTTTTGATTATCAATCAACTTCTGATGATTCAGCCAGTGACTCTCACAGTAGGGAAAGAGGTAGTTGGGCAGCTGTGGCTAAATGATAAGTCAACATATTTTTTTGATATGTACCATTTTATCCACAAGGATTACCCTGTACCCAGTGGGATCCTTACCTGTATCATGCGATAGGAATGCATACAAAATTCTGAAGGAAGAAAAGAAAAGAGGAGAGCAAATGTGTCAGTAAACCTCACTCTCATCATTGAAATCAACCCATCTTTTCATTAGCAAACAATATTAATTGCACTGGAAAATATTTAAATAATGTCGGTACTGGCAAGGACAATTTAGCTATATAGATAGGTTTGTACGCAGTACACAGAGCTATTGAAGGCAAATGGGAATACAGTTGAAATTGAATATTATGCATCATTAAATAATATACTCTGAACAATTGAGAAAGCATCTTCTAGCTCTTGGGATGCCTATATCCTATCCTGACAATCTATAGAATCCAAAGAAGAAATGATACTAAATGGAGTCATTTTTCATATATGTCTGTTCCACTTCCCAGATTGCATTAGTTAATACTTACAGATTTTAGTTGATTAAGTTAATGCTTATTGTTCCAGTTTTATGCCAACTGTTTCCTGAGATGCAGCCAATCACCACTTAACACCGGGATAAGAGAATATTCCAGTGAGACAACTCCAGAGGTCATTTGCCTTTAATTCAGAATTAGTCCCTCTAACCCAGAAATCTCTATCACGTAAGATCCCAGGAAAACCTGGACAGCTTAGCCAAGCCTATGTCAACTGGGAAAACCACTCAGAGTGCATAGCCCTTCATTGTTACTATTGGCACTACCAGGATCCCATCTCTGTCTGCCCGGCCTGGACCCATAGCCTTCAATCTCCCCACACCAGGAGAGTGGTTCATAACCAGAACAAAGGTGAGAAAGCCCTTATCCTCATCACAAGCATACCTTGTCATCTTTATAGGTCCACTGAATCGGTGCCAGTTCTGATCTGTACCCAAGCTCCTAGTCAAAGTCCTCTTGTTTCCTATTAATGATGTCCTTCTTCCTGGTTTGAACTCCTCTTTGGTGAACAAACCCCGCCTCATCAGATAAAAATCTGTTTATGGCTTCCATTCTGGCCTCAGCCTTTCCCATCCATTTCCCATAGACCACAGTTTCTCCAGCTGTATAAAGAGGGTCCCCCCTGCTAACACCCTAACTCTGCCTTTCTCTTAGCAGAATCAGATAATTATATATGCTCCAAAAAGGGAAATTCAGTCTGAACTCCCTTAGGATTCAGACTGAGCATCTTCTGAATGAGTATGGTGTTAAATAAATTTCTATGATTTCTTCCTTTAATTTTCATAACAATTCTAAGGACTAGATCCTCCCTTTACAAGTGAGAAAACTGAAGCACAGGCAAATTAGGTGATTTGTCTAGCTTTTACATAAAGGAGCCAAGATTGGAATCTAGGTCTCCTGAATCCAAACCAGTGTTTTTCCACCTATTATATGGAGATGGAATGACTCAGGTCAGACTTAAACACATTTTGAAACAGAGGTGTTGTTTTCCCCTGGCTTGATGTAGTAATTTTCAGATGAATAAAAAATTCCCAGGGTGCCTAGGTGGCTCAGTTGGTTAAGTGTCCGACTCTTGATTTTGGCTCAGGTCATGATTTTAGGGTCCAGGGTCGTGAGATCGAACCCAGAGTCGGGATCTGTGTTCAGCAGGAGTCTGCTTGAGATTCTCTCCCTCTCCCTCTGCCCTTACCCCCACTTGCTCTCACTTTCACTCTCTCTCTCTCTCTCAAGTAAATAAATCTTAAGAAAAAAAAAAATCCTGTGTCCTGGCCATGTGGGTCCCTCACCTATGCCACCAGGCCCAAAAGACAAACTCATGCATCTGACAGGCAGCCACCCCTTGCATATTATCTATAATGTCAGATTTGAAGTACAATCAACAAATAAAAGCAGATCTGGCCAATGTTTAATAACAGATGGAGGAGTTAACTGAGTTATGCAAAGCTTAGAGTGCACAGAGAAATTATAAAAGTAAGAAAGTATCTTACTGCCTTTCTTATACCCCACACGGTTCCCTCAGCAAGATACGTCATCCCAACATGAGTCCCATCCAAAGGTATCCCAATCAGGCATCTCAACATGTAAAACAGCATTCAAAAGGGTCGTGATTTCATAACATGCCCTATTTTTCCCCAAAAGAAGAGAAAAAGAAAAATTCTACTTTATAGCTCTTGCTTAATTGACCTCATAGACTAATCGGGAAAGAGGATGATGCCATCTCCTCTTGCTAACCTTTTGGTCTGCTCCGTAGCAGGGTTTAATTCAATTCCTCAAAACCACAAAAAGAATAGAACAAGGTGATCAAGGCTGAAGTCATCCCCTTTGCAGTTTTTCCTGAGTTAACATACTTTTTTACTGCTAAGCCAAATCTTGTAAGATTTCTATTTAATAAATCACAGTGGTATTGCTGCTTATTTTTACAAAATTTCTTAACAAAATGCTCCTTTATTTAGGCTTCCCAATATTTTTTTTTTCTGAAATCCATTGTGGCAGTTATGTTAACTGATTGCAATTAAACTTCTGGTTTGTACTAACATGGAATGACCTCTATATCAACACAAACAAGAGTTTTGGAGTTGACATAGCTAGTTTACAGTAAAAGACGAGTCAGTTTCTGAGACACTCCTTATGCCATGCAGAATATTACTGGAAATTCTATTAGGCTTTAAGTAGACACTGTGCTGTATTATGAATACCAATACTATTAGTTCCCAAGTTTGCACACAAATTGTATAATCACTCAAGACACTGCAGGGGTTACTTAGAAAACAAATGCGACATCATTTATCATATTGATCTTGTCTATAAACAAAGAACTTGTATCTTTCCTCTCAACAGCAGTTTCCTAAATGTCATTCAGTATTAACCAGAGAAACAAAAATAACATTTTCAAAATCAGGATTAGCATTTAGGTTGTTGCTGGAGATCTTAAGATATGAAGGAGGTAGCCTTTAGTCCTTGTCTGAGAGAAAAGAAGAGAAGGAGACTTAACAGATGCTCATGCTTACCTTAGTCTAGAAAATATGCTATATTATACTTCTTTCCTCTAACATCAGAGAATGGGCACCTGCTTATCTGTTTTTATCTGACTGAGTAATCTTTTCTATAAGTTTAAAATAAATGAAAAATGTTCTACCTCTAGAATTATAGAGTTGTGTTTATTGTGGGTTTTTTGTTTTGTTTTGTTTTAATACCTTGAGTGGACCTTGGTGATTAGTGAATCTACTATGATCCAGAGGCCAAATGTGTCTGTCTAATTCTACCTTTATTTTACCAAACACATGATTTTCCTAATCTTACTTATAGCTTAATGAGGAGGTTCTCCAAGAAGAAAAATACAACAATAAGTGATAAACATCGTCAATTACTGTTCATCAACTTATTATGCTTGAATAAGAACACATTAGGTTAAGAATTGCTTTTCTTATTATTGTTGTTTGTTGGACATTTTACTTGATAAAAGAGAAAATGTCTTGTGTGCTACTTGTCCACAATTCTTCACACCAATATAGCTAGGCAAGTGAAATTAGTTGCCTAATTAGAATTGGAAGAGATGGATGCATTTTAAATGGGTCCACAATATATTATGGCACATGTACATTTTTTTTCTTTCTCGATTCGACATTTTTGTTTGTAATTGGAAACTGTCAGAGTTCACATCAAGAAGATTTTAGTATTCTCTCATTATCCTTTCACAGCATAGCTCCAATCCATAATCACCAATGTAAGGGTTATTTTACATTCCGAAATTCAGTCAGAACACTGCTTCTTTATTATCTTGAAAAATATGGAACATAAAACATGTTTTGCCTAAGATGGTTCTCTGTTCTCTTATCTGTCCCTCCAAAGAAAGTTTCTCTCTTCCTCTCTTAATTTATACTTTTTACCTATACTATAAACATTATTCCTTCCCACTTTTTATGATAATACCACATGCCTCTCCCTTGTTTCTTCAGTTAACCTTTACATATTGGTTGTTATGCTTCCATCTTCAAAAAGGTTCAGGTTATTATTTTTCTATTGTTCTTAATAACTAGTTATTTGTACCTTTTAACTTCCTTCACCTCTTTCATATACCTCCCCCTGCGTGCCCCAGAACTACCCGTTTGTTCTCTGCATTTATAAGTCTATTCGGTTTTCATTTGTTTTTGAGAGTCCATATATAAGTGAAATCATATGGCAATTGTCCCTGTTTGGCTTATTTCACTAAGTATAATATTCTCTATGTCCATCCATGTAGTCACAAACAGCAATAGTTCATTCCTTTTCATGGCTGAGTAATATTCCATTGTATATACCACATTGTCTTTTTCCATTCATCTATCAATGGACATTTAAGTTGCTACCATATCTTGGCAACTAGAAATAATGCTGCAGTAAACATAGGGGTGCACCATCTTTTTTAATTAATGCTTTCATTTTCTTCATGTAAATACTCAGAAGTGGAATTACTAGATCATACAGTATTTCTATTTTTAATATTTTAAGGAAAACTCCATACTATTTTCCATAGTGGCTACATCAATTTACATTCCCATCAATAGTGTACAAGGATTCCCTTTCTCTAAAGTCTTGCTGACATCTGTTATTTCTTTTCAATACTAGCCATCCTGACTGGTGTGAGGTGATATTTCATTGGGGTTTTGATTTGCACTTCCCTAAGATTAGTGATTTTTGAGCATCTCATGTGTCTGTTGGTTATCTATATATCTTCTTTGGAAATATGTCTATTCAAGTCCTCTAGTCGGAAATGAACACATACATCTATGGTCCATTAACCTACAACAAAGATAGCAAGGATATACAATGGGGAAAAGAAAGTCTTTTCAATAAATTGTATGGGCAAAAACTGGACAGCTATATGCAAAAGAATGAAATTGGACCACTTTCTAAATCATACACAAAAAATAAGTTCAAAATGGATTAAAGACCTAAATTTAAAACCTGAAGCCAAAACTCTTAAAAGAAAACATAGGCAGTAAATTCTTGAATGTTGTCCTTAGCAATATTTTTCTGGATCTGTCTCTCCAAGTGAGGGAAACAAAAGCAAAAATAAACAATTGGGACTAAATCAAACTAAAAGGCTTTTCCACAGTGGAGGAAACCATCAACAACAACAAAAAAATCAATTTATGAAACGGGAAAGATATTTGCAAATGATATATCTGATAAGGAGTTAATATCTAAAATATATAAAGAACTCTTACAATTTAACACCAAAAAAAATCAAATTTAAAAAGGTTACTTTTCTTTTAAGTAAACTTTTAGCAATTATGTTCCATTATATTAGAAATAACCTCTTTCTAGTAATTCTAAATGGCATTTTATGACTGATCCTAACCTACTCCTTTCTAGAGATTCTTTCATGATTTGATTTCAGTGACAAAGAACAATCTTAAGTTTTTACTTTTTCCTCTTTGTTTGACTTTTCAATCTCTATGTTCCTCAGTTGTGTTTCTCATGACTCTTCACTTAGTTCTTTATTCTTCAATTCTCCTTCCAGTCTTTCGATGATTTTAATCACTATCAACCACCCCTTCTACAGGAATAATTCCTGTGTTATTCATTGATGGTGAACCCCTAAATTTTTGGATTGCTCATACAATGACTCCACCCAGATGTTCCTGGTCAGTCACCTCCCTGGTCAGCTCTCCCACAATTGTCCCATTCCATCCATGAAGTCCTCAGAATTCTTCACTAGATCCTCTGTGAGAAAAAGAGGGGACATAAATTATTATCAGGAATTTTGTATTTCCTTGTCTTTTTTGTTTTGTTTTTGTTTTGGACCCAGCTTGGAAGCTATACCCATCACTTTGAACCTACATCATATTGGCCAACACTTGGTGAGATAGAGAATCTAAAAGATCAGTAAATAAAATAGAGAGAATGTACACATGGCGAGAGGCTGCCTAATATAGTTGTAAAGAGCACAGCTTACAGAGCCAGGTGACCAGAGTTTGAATCCACATTGACAATAGACAAGTCACTTAACTAATCTTGGTTCTAGTTTTCTCATATGTAAAATAGGACTAATGATATTCCCAAGCTCAAAGGGTTGTTATGATCATTAAATAAGCTAATATCTTCTGCAGAGACTAGAACAGTGCCTTGCTGATAGAAAGTCCTGACTAAGTGCTTGTTGAATAGGTGGGTGCTAACTGAAACAATAAAGCAGGGAAGATGGAAAGGCATGAGGTTTTAGAATTGTAGATCAGGTAGGCAGGGAATGCCTGACTGGGAATGTGAGATTTGAGCAGAGAGTTGACAGAAGTCAAACAGCAAATTGTTTTGATAACTCATGGAAGAACATTCTAGGCAAAAAAAAAAAAAAAAAAAAAAAAATGCAAGTACAAAAGTACTAAAGAAGGAGTTTGTCTAGTAGGTTTGAGAAACTCTAAGGAGGTCAGTGTATCTAAGGAGAGCATGAGAGGCACATTAGAGGCATTAGAGGTACATTAGAGGCACAAATCAAAGTGAAATAAGAAAGGGAAATAAAGTGCTGGTGGGGGATTTGGGGTACAAGGATATTGGGCTTTTTGACTGTGATTTACACAGGTTCATTCTGGCTGTGATACTGAAAATAGTTTGAAATGAGGCGACAAACTATTTATGAGGCCACTGCAACATAATCAGATGAAAGATGTTGGTGGCTGTGATCAGACAGGGAGTGGCAAAATGGTAACACGTGGTAAGATTTGAGATATATTTTTAAATTAGAGTCAATATAGTTTGCTATCTGAGTAGATATGAGTTGTGAGGAAAACAGATGAACCAGGAAATTAATAACAGCTTTAGCCTAAGCAACTGGAAAGAGAATTACAATTAAATTAGATGAGAACCATTATAAGAAGCATAGGTTGAGGACTAAGATCGCAAATGTGGTTTTCAATGTAAATATGAGATGCCAATTGTTTCTCTAAGATGTAGAGTACACAGTGGAGTCTAGAGTTAAAAGGGATGGCCAGACTAAAAATATACACTTGGGAGTTACCTGTGATAGATAGCCATTAGAACCACAAGAATAGACAAGATAATCTAGGAGGTGCAAATAATTTAATGAAACAGAGAACACATCCAAGGATTGATCCCTGGAGTGCTCAAAGGTTTATAATAGAAATGAGCAACAAACATAGGAGACTGGGAAGGAACACTCAGTGAAGTTGAAGGAAAACCAAGGAAATGTGGTATTCTAGAAGTCAAATGAAATAAATCATTTCAAGAAAGAGGAAGTGATCATCGCATCAAGTGATCAACTCTGTCAGGTAGGTTAGTTAAAAAGAGAACCAAGAATTACAAGTTTGGGATGCCTAGGTGGTGTGGTAGGTTGAGCGTCCACCTCCTGGTTTTGGCTAGGGTGGTGATATCAGGGTCATGGGAGTCAAGCACAGAGTCTGCTTGAGATTCTCTCTCTCCCTCTCCCTCTGCCCCTCCCACTCATGCTCTCTCTCTCCAATAAAGAAATAAATCTTTTAAAAAATTATGAGATTTAGTAACTGAAATTTCTTTAGTGAACTTGAAAAGATGAGTTGCAATGAAGTCATAGGAACAAAATCCTGGGATCAAAAAGACATGGAAAAGAAGAATTAAAAAGAGTGAATATAATTTTTCAAGGAGTCTTGTTACAAAAGTAAGGAAAGAAATGAGGCGGTAGATGTAGAGTTAAATAAACAAAGACAAATTAGATTTTTTTGAAAAAATATTTTTATGCTAATGGGAAGAATCCAGTAGGAAAAAAAATAAATGAAGAGAGCAGTAACATTTACTCCCAGTTCAATCACTGAGCCCATCCCCCCCCCGTGAACTACACTTTTACTGCTGCTCCTTTCTACCTATTAATTTACTCAGTCCAATCATCAAAAGTCCAAATCCAAAGCATGCTCTTCTCTGGGTTCTCTGCCACCAATTTTATAAGCACCCCCATTTGTTTGCTAACAAATTTGGAAATCATGAGAATCTTTTCCTAGAATACTACCTCTATCCCTTAATGTTACATGAGGACTAATTTTCCCAATATGATGTCTCTTCTCCAGAAACTGATGCAAGTGGAGAATGAATGTTCATGTTCTCAGGCTCACTTTGATCAATTGGTCAATCTTGATTCATTTATCTGACTACTCTCTGACACCTTGTGGACAATCATTTTGACCATACCATTGTTACCAAAACCTTAAATTCTCTTTTCTCCCCTTTTTGTTCACCATACTTACTCTTGCACTGACTACATGCACAGTAAATGTTTCCAATCTTCGTTGAACTTCAGTATCATTCAGAAATTATTTTACTTATTCTATTCAATAATTTTCCCCCATAGTGTGCAGTGGCTGATCAAATCTGTTAGGTTCCTATTTTCATGTTTTTCTCTCATTCTAAGATATTGGGTTCACTCACTTTACCTTTACTGAAGCCCTGCTGTATGTTTAAATCTGGGCTTGGCACTAGTTACTCAAAGGTCCTTGGCTTCAAAGATCTCAAGAATGTCACAAAAGGAAGAGAATAGGATTAAAAGAACAAATCAAGGGAAAATAATGGAACAGAGAAAAATATAAACAGAATCAAACAAAACAATCTCTCATTCAATTTGGTTCATGTTTTAACAAAGGTGCTAAGCAAATTAAGTGATTACAGGAGAATAAAGAACACTGTAAGGAGAAAGTCAGGAAAAATCTGACAGAAGAGGTGTTACTTGGTTTGGGAGTTAAAAGATAACCATAAGTTTTACAAGTTCCATTAGAAGAGACTGGGCAGGAGGTAATTCTAAGCAGAGAGAATTTCTAGAGCAAGAAAATGAGGCATAAAATCATTCCTTTCTCATGAAATAACCACTAACTCCAATGTTCCTAGAGTACAGAGTAGAAAATAAGGATTTTGGACTACTTTTCTACCAATCTAGGAACCATGAAAGGTTTTTGCAAAGAATGGGTAGAGACATGTGTGTGTCTGTTTAAAAAATATTCCTGGGAGTAATGTGGAACACAGACCTAAGAAAGAGACAGACTCAACACAGTTAACTGGAAATTATGGCAATTGTCTAGGAAATAAATGATAAAGTTCTCTAGAGCAATGTCATCAGGGAAAAAAAAGAAAGAAAGAGAAAGAAAAAGCTGGCTTGGTTAATTTTTATGAAAATATAATTTAAAAGATTGGCTGATAAACTGGATTTAGCAAACTATGAAAGGAAAGGGGTTAAGCTTGGCTTTGAGACTTCGATTGGGTGTATGGCAGGTGCATTAATTACACTAATGAACACGGGAATTTCTGAAATAGAGGGAATGGGAAAGCAACAAAGAGGTTAGGTCTGGGATGCCTTTAAAACATTGGGTACAAATGTCCTGTCAAATTTAGCACTGGAGCTTCTGAGAGATATTGAGGCTGGAGATATTTATCTAAACGTCGTCAGGACGTAGGTGGGAGTTAAACTTGAAACACTGGACTAAATCCTCTGAGAAAGTGTCAAGTAAGGGGGGAAAAGGATATCATGAAAAAGATATACACTCTAAAGGCTGTTAGGACTATATCCAGAATATAGTCTCTTTACAGTCTATACTTGCCACCTATTTCCTCAATCTTATTAAGTAATAAAAACTGACAAGGCTTAGCTCCTACACTTAAATCTTAAAAAGTACTGGTCCCAGCTTTTTTTTTCCCCCTCCTAGCTTTCTTCTCTATTTTTTTTCCTTTTTAAAAATTGATTTCTATTTTCAGAGAGTATCATATGATTTCTTCAAGTTGCTTTTCCATAACAGCTGGCAGAAATGCCCGAGAAGTTGCACCTCAGAGAATTCTTTCATCATTTGTTCATAATAACACCATTTAATTGGACAATTCTACCACTTTAGTACATTATCATCTGTTTTGTTTTCCTAACGGATACAAGTACTTTATTTTCAGAAGTTAGTTCTGGCACGTGACCAACATTGCAAGGCTCACATTCAGCAAGTGATTCTTCTAGATTCTAGCACATTTAACACTCCATGCTGTATCGCGTCTCCCTTAGATACCCAGTAACCTATACAGCCTTTTTACTATAAATTTTCTGGATAAATTTGCCAGTGTCACAAAGTCCACAATCACAAAAACAACATTTTTTTCCCTAAGAAAATATACAACATTTATGCCCCCGAATACAGGACACAAGGGTTACACCTGGATAGAGAATGACTTGATTTCAGCAATAAATTGTGAGTCAACGCAACTAGGAGAAATATGAAACCACTGCAGTCTTGAACTGGGATATTTTTAGAATTTCATTTGAGTACATTCAGATGAGAACCTGTCCTTATTAATGGATTAAAAAGTTAATTGATCGGTATTATGCCTGAAAGTGGCCAGAGAACATGAAAAATAAGGGTACTCATTCTGCGCCCTACTCATATATTTAAGCTCTCTCTATGTACTTTTAACTTACACCATCAGCACTTAATATACGGATAACTCATTTTAAAATTGAAAGGGTTACAGGGTTATAATTTTTATAATTTCTCCTCACTAATGCTTTATATATTACATTTAAAGCACCTAGTAAAATACATCCCAAGGATTTCTGCACCTCACAAACTTTACAGAAATTTCTTGGCCAGTGACTAAAACCCGAACCTATTTGAGATTGAATATAACTACCGAATGAGGTAAGCAATAAAATTATTCTTATGTGTATGCACTCTCAAGAATTTTTAAACTCTTTACATATTTTAAGAATTTAAAAAAAAAAAAACATTTTAAATCTGAAATTAGGTTCTGGGCTTTTACCAATCCTCAGTCTACATAGTCTTTTATCACTAGTAGAGTTTGCAATTCATCCCTTCCTCTCTTCCTTCTCTCCCCGTCCCCTGCCCCCAGATCATAAATAAACTGAACCACTCCACTCACAGTATAGTCTTCAGAGTATACATTTACCTTGCATCATAGGCCCATAGCGACTTGTTCTTTGTTTTCCTTCAATAAGTGGTTTTGAAATCCCTAACAGTACCTTCGACCTTTGATCTTCTTCACTATTTAATCTTTAAAGGCTTTATGAAAACTCTGTTAAATTTGTTATCCATCGTATCCTGTCACTCATTTTGTTTTATTTTGTTTTTGCCTGTAAAGTTTTTCGAAACAATCTTTCAGGTTAATGAAACAAAATTCTTTTAGAAGAAAGCTGTTCTCCCATACTCATGAATGGTTATGCGCAGCCACGTATGATAACCAATTTCTACTTGTGGCACTGAGGTTCTGCAAACATGTGCATGAGGAATGGGGAGAACCAATATTGGGTTGATTATTACAGAGCAGACTCAAGGCTACTTCTGTACTATTTTCAGCATCAGTGATTTCAGTATTATGTGATCTAAAATTCTTTCCTGCCAGGATCCTGTCTTCCCTTCCAGAAGATAGCGTTTCTCTGCCAACACTAAATGACAACATTCCCTTCCTTCACCAACAGTTGTATATCTTTCAGTTCTCGCATTGGATGTCACAGGCTTGCCTCCCACTCTTCCTGCTGCTGCGAGGTGAATGTGGAGGAGAACGCAATTCTCTTAGGCGTTCATAAAGGCTCAAATGACAAATGAATTTTTCTACCCCTGCTGCTCTCTAAACTTTGGGAAGTATCAAGTGAACCATTAGCCATTTCATGATATTCGACTTGGGTGACCATGCTGGGCAGAGTTGCAATTTAATGCCTTTTTAAATGTATGGTTATGGGTTATATTGTATGTAGTTCTATTACATTTTTCTACCATGTTTTCCTTTTATTGTGCCATTAAAAATTTATTTTTTTTATTTTCATTATCACATTATAGAAATTGTTACATTTCCATTATTGTTTTCTCATTTCTTTTTATAATGGTTGTAAAATTAATAAAATCTTTGACATTGTCTTGGGAGGTCCGGAGGGCCCACGAATTGCCCTCTGCAAGCTTGTCATTATGCATACCTTGCTCAGGTCCTTTCTGAGCACCTCCTGAATGTGTTACAGTGGAGAACAGTTGACTCAGTCAATGCGCTGTTTGTTTCTTTGCTTGTTTGTTTGTTTTTAAAGATTTTATTTATTTATTTGAAAGAGACAGTGAGAGAGAGCATGAGAGAGGAGAAGCAAACTCCCCGTGGAGCTGGGAGCCCGATAACCGACTGGATCCTGGTACTCCAGGATGGTGACCTGAGCTGAAGGCAGTTGCTTAACCAACTGAGCCACCCAGGCGCCCTGTTTGTTTTTTAATCTGTAAATTGTACATAATATATAAATCTAACAGCCAGGTAATGGTATTCAGAAAATGAAACCATTTTTTCCTGGCAACCTAAAAAGGCCATTATTTCTAGGAAAAGTAAAGAAATATGTGAAAACTAAATACCTCAAAAATATTATTTAATGATATCTAAATAGAGTTAAACCATAAAATATCAGAGATGGTAATAATATTAACAGTGCAGCTGAAATCCATTTTTTAAATTTTTAATTAAGGATCAGAGGAAGGGAGAAGTTTAACTTTAGTTAACAGGAGAGAATGATATTGATTCAAAATATAAATGAAAAAAAAAAAAAGAAGCCCTGAGACATGGTATTTAAATTTATTTGACATCAGTTTCTTCCTAAACTTAAGAGGCACTCCACTGTGGTAAAAAGGCCTCGATTAACAAGAGTTCTTCTGTTTTTCCACTGCTGTCTTTAAATTGTCCTAAGTTGTTGCATTCTTTGAGGAGAAAATTGCTCACATCTACAGCAAATGGTCAATCATATGTAATGTAATGTTCATGAGGGCAGAGACCATGTTGAACTCACTACTGCAGCTCTAGTGCCCAGATGACAGATTCTTGATAATACTTATTTGCTGAATAAATCAATAAATGGGATATATATGTGTGTATAACATAACATATATATGTTACATTAATTTAATACATAACTGATCGACAAAGATCACATTGCATATGCAATACTGTACTTAGAAAAAAGACAACACTTGGACAACCTTTGTGGAATTTTACCTAAGTTTGTTATATTGATGTTATTAGATAGCATACAGGCAAGGACATACAGTTCTTTGAATGCCAGAGTATGAGACTTTGCTTTAACTTTTATCTTTCCCAGAAAATACATATAAATCAAAGAGATTTTTTTTTTACTCTTTATAGAAACAGAAAATACAATGCATTAATTTTTGCTCTACAAGAGTACATGTCAATGCATGTCTCATATCTTTCTGATCCAATGCCTAGTGCCTATTGGCTACAAACTGAGGAACAACCAACACTAATTAGCAAATAAAATACACATCTAATAGGGCTCCTAAAAGATATGCTGTAGTATAACCCAGTACTTTGAATTTTAGCAGAGCAGCCAAAGATAAAAGAAAATAGCATGTCAGTCTCATGATTGATCATTATGTCACCTACCTTTCCTTATACAAAAACCATGCTTGTAAAATATTTGCTAAAGGCCATTTGATTTTCCTCAGATGTGAACACCAGACCTAATTAAAGAGTACATTTAATTTCTAATAAACCTCCTTTCTTTGTATGTTTTATGTTCTTGAATATATTTCTACTCAGGTGTTGATTTCAGATCTTTGGAATTTTAAGTGATGAAAAAACTAAAACAATAACAAATTCCACTTACAGTTTACTAAAATAACCTAACCTTTCATCTAATGTTTGGGTTAGTGATATAAATGTGCAGTTAAACAAATACACATGGAACATAAAACCTCAGTATAATTCTATCCTGGAGGTCCATAACTGAGAGCATCGTATTTATAAAGTCCATTGACAATTAGCCACTACTATCTAAACAAGAGATCTTGAAAGAAAGCCATTTTATATCAAATTCCAAAATATGTATTATTTCATTACCAGTTTCCAGTCTATATATTAAGACATGAAAAATGTATTTGGAGATTAGACACTCACCCACTCAGGCATCTAATAATTAGACCAGTGAAACCTGGAAACCTGAGTGATCTATACTGATATGTATTATTTAAATGTACTTTGATTTTCTTATAAATTTGAAATTTTCTAGATGTAAGATAGGTGCTTATATTAATAAAGAGAAAAAAGATCAAGAGTGGTAGAACCCAAGAGCAGAGGCAGTATATCCTTCCAAACATCCTAGCTGGAAGGAGATGGCATGTTCAAATTGGGTAGTTAGAGAAGAGTTTTAAAAGGGAGAAATTTATAAAGACCTTGGGCTAGTAACAGTGAGGAGCTATCCCTAGGTATGATGAGAAGTAGAGAGAAGCTATTAGCATGAATGAGAAGACAGAGTCACGTGGAGAGAACCCCTGACTTGATGCAACCAGACTTGGTGATCCCATAGGAAGGGAACTGAGGAAATAAACTCCTCATAATCCCTTTTCCCTTTGTTGGTCACAACTTCCTCAGGAACTCCCCTCATATACTACAAAACTAGTCCCTTTGTGCGGAGGGTAAGGGAGACCAAAAAATAAAAAAATTTTTAAAAAGGGCAGACCACACCAGATTGGTAGGTGGCAGGTTTAATAAGCAAAGGAATTTACATATGATTCTTGTCTTGGGCAGCCACAGAAACTAGATCTTTGCACCTGCTTACAAAATCTTAAAAGTTTATGTAGAGCCCTTAACTGGATTCAGTCACATATACCATCCTAGTGGTCTTAGTATCACATCACTATCTCCCTGGGGCAGTTTCTGGGAACAGGGAAAGCAAGTGGAACACATGTGCCAAGGACAGAGGAAGGGGTAGGGAGCTTCTGATTGCTGGGGTCCAGCTCACGGGCCAACCAGTCATCACACGCTCTCAAGGATCTCCCTCAGCACACTTTCCTTACTGGCCAAACACATATAGAAGCCAGAAAATATGGGGATCATTGATGTAGCCCATTATTTAAAACAGAGCAGAGTAGAGAAGAAGGCAAATGAATCTAGAGGAGCCAACAGAATATATTAAGCACAAAAGAGAACTGAAAAGGACATCTGTCAGAGGACCAAGGAAGTAGACAAAGGAAATGTAAAATGTCCAAGGAAAAGCAATGGGTTATCAACTAAATATGCAAGAGAAATTAATGAGAAGTCATCATACTCTCAACTCGATGTCACATTAGGTAGAAGCAAGAAAGCTTCTAGAAGAATCATGAGGAAATTCTAAAATAGATGAAGGAAAGGAAATTAACAATTACAGCACAACTGTTGTATACCAAACATTGTGTTAGGTAGTTTTTTAAAATAAGTAATATATCTTAATTCGCACAATATTCTAGTGAGAAAGTTGTGATTATAATAATTTTTAAAGATATAGAAACTATAATCTATAAGGAAATCTACCCATCTATCCCTATTTGAAGTGCCCCTGTGTATTACCACTTAGTCTCCACAAAACAGTTTAACTACCAAAGCCAAGGGATCCAAAGCTGCTTTTAAATTAAACCTAGTCTGGTGATGAATCATGGCCTCAAGACTTTTCTGGCCTAAAAGGAATGGATAAAAACTTGTTGTCTCCTTTCCAGAAACTTCCGCATCTCTTTGTCTCACCAGAATCTCTAGAGACAATGAGCATAAGATTGTGCTGCTCTGTATGCCAAGTCACCTTCTACTAGATCTCTCATTCCCATCCCTTCAAACGGAGCCAGGGAAAGTAAGTCAGGCATATAGTCTTACATTACTAATGTATGGAATCCATTAGGCAATTCTATTTGGACCTAAAAAATAATAACTCTGCTTTTCTTCCAACTTGAAATCAGCTGTCGCAATCCCACACTCTTTCAAAGCTATTTCCAGCAAGTTTACATTGTAGCTATGGTAGCATATATGCCTTATCAAATCCCTTTTATCAACAAAACTAATTTTGTATTTTTTGGCTCTGGCTTTACAGTTTTCCTTCAAGTTCCCCCCATACAAAACCACTCCAAACTCCTGAGGTTTGACAATAATAACAGCTAACATTTAGAATGGGTCATGCCCTAGACTAAGGATCAAGACATGATTTATCTCATGGAATCTTCCCAGTGAATTTATGAGGTAGGTGCTATTGTTAGCCCCATTGCAGAACTAAGTAACCTGAGGCTTAGATTAAGCAGTCTGCCATTATTCTCACACCAGGAAGTGTTAAAAATAAGCTTTAAACCCAGGAATTCTGGCCTCACAAACTACATGTTTAACTAGTTAGTGCCCTCTGTTGCTTCCTGATGTTTTGAACGAAACTCTGTTCCCCACATCCCCTCCCTTTGTCTCCCAAGCAACCAACAGAGGGATGTGAAACTTGGTTTCCACTCCCTTTCTCAGATAGTCACGTTTTCTTTTTCCCCTTGATTTATTTATTTATTACTTTCCCCTCTGGTTATAAACAGCATTTACTTTCCCCTTCCCTTAGGACAATATTAAAGCATCTTCCAACACTCCAAACTGTCTATAACTTTCCCAGCAATGCTGGAGAGCCAATGGACATTCTCAGACCATCAAGTCATGTTCAAATTTGTCAATATATATAGCAAAACCACATTTAGCAAAATTATGCATTCAGACAAATTGTTGATAAGTACTACTTCATGAAGTTCCTTACCATTTTCAGCCAGGTAATCGCCAATCAGGGAAATCATGAAGAACAAAATGTACCAATTCTGATGACTAAATTAGTGACATGAAATTAAAACCAAAAATACTTCAGTCCTAGAAGCACTAAGGAGACTGGTTTCAATATGGAAAAAATCAAACCCTCTTCACTAATAATTAAAGAATCCTGTGTGGAATCTGAGACCTAAAGGCAAAATCATTTTATTTGAATTTTCAGTATAATAACGTTTTCAGTATAATAATGTTTGAAATAGTGACTAACCAAACTCAGATGTGGGAAGAGATGGCTTCAGAAATACCAGACAAAAGAAAATGAAAGGTTTTCAGCATTCTCAAGGGGAGACACCAACATCTAATAGTTTCACTTTGGTATGTAGAGTACTATAAAGCTTCTATATATCTATATTTTCTTTACATCCATGATAATACACCAGGAAGGTTTTTTCCTTTAGGGCACTGATTAGGATTATGGTTTTTGATTCTGCATTTTCATCTATCTTTTCAAACATAGCATAAAACTATTGTTTTTGCTTGTTTCTTAGGTCTTATCATATGTAATTAGTATCGGTACTCACAGGACTGTGGGACAGCTAGAGTTACTATGAAGTTGGTGACATAAATTTTGCAGTCAGCCTGACACTGATTTAAAATGCATTTCAGACTGATGAAAGCTGGTGGATTCACAGTCCCCGAGACTGAAGTTCTCTGGTTCTCCACTGAACAAAGAACGCCCGGGGAACTGCAGTGCCCCATAAACTTGCTTCAGCTGTGAGGTGACATTCACCATAAAGAGGCATGTTGGGGAGGTACAGCTGAAAGAACTGGAAAGAAAGCCACTCATCACTGAGGTCTGAAAAGAGTAGTTGGATTGCTTCTATTGTTAGATGAGTTAAATTAGAGCATCCACGTTGTCATTCATTCAACAGTAATTTTAGGATTGTTTATAATGTTTTTTCCCCCTCAAAATGCCTAGATTTTTCAAATATATACAATTGCTAGAAATTTACATTTGTCTTTATTCAGAACTTTTCACTAACTTGTGCAAAATTAGGCAAGTTACCATGTCTCTGTATGATTTAGTTAATGTATCTATTAAATGGGGGGTGGGGGGTATATAAGACACATTCCAACTAAAATCCAGATATATGAGGGCACCTGGGTGGCTCAGTGGGTTAAGCCTCTGACTTCGGCTCGAGTCATGATCTTGGGGTCCTGGGACCGAGCCCCGCATTGGGCTCTCTGCTCAATGGGGAGCCTGCTTTCCCCATTCTCTCTGCCTGCCTCTCTGCCTACTTGTGATCTCTCTCTCTGTCTGTCAAATAAATAAATAAAATCTTTAAAATCCAGATATACAGTTACAGTTTATCATGAAAGGAAAATGTCCCTATGATACTATGGAGCTCTCTTAACAAAGTAGCACACTGCATTCCGTCTGATTTGTTGGATTATAAAACACAACAGACATCTAGAATTAGGAATAAAGACAATCTTATGTAGCTTTCACAATAATATGGAGAGGTATATCTCAAAAGGTTTTGGTTTTTTGTTTCTGTTTTACATGCTGAATGGGCATGCTAGCCATTTCCTATCTCATTCTTATACAATTTCAATTTGAAAAAGAGAAAATAAGAAGACAACTAGCCCTTGTCCCTTTGGCAAATAGATAAATGTTTTAAGACTGAGCTATAAGGAACCAACTCAGAAAAGATAGCTGTTGGAATTTGCTCTAACAAATCCAGTTCTCTATCATTCAGAAATATTCTCATGCTATGGGTCATGCTATTTGCCTCCAAACAGATTTTTCCAGTTACATAGACCTCATATTGAAATAAAACTGGAGGGAAAAATATAGCTCCATAGAGTTGTCTTACTACCCAACAGATTTAAACCAGATCTAATGGAATGGTAGGGGATAAGCAAGGCAAGAAAAAACACAGCAAGAGACAAGAAGCGTATGCTCCTTTAGATTCTAACTGCAATCAGGACTTAGGGTTTTGGAGCATTTGGATTCTTTGTGTGAGGCATTTTATCTTGATTTTATTCTCTTTCCCACTCTTAATCCCTTCTGCTCTAATTCACCTAATTCACACACACATACATAGAAGACACTCCAACATACAAATATTTAATTCGATCTACCTGCTTATTCTCTATATCCTTATGTTATTGAGACCAATCATACATGTCAGCATGTTACGTGATCCAAGGCAACAAATTCAGGATACAGGGACCTTCCAGCTAGCTATCTCCTCGTGTCACTCAAAAGACAACGCTAGCTTCTTTTAAGTGTCGTAAAAATGACAGAAGAAAAATTTTGTAAGAAAGCCGTCTACAATTCCCTTAATTTAACCCATCACTTTAAAAAAATCTCTTTTTTAGAGACACTAAAACTAAATACATGAGGGAAATAAGTCATTCATCTCCAAGAAAGGTCAAGCTTAATTGCTTGTGTTCCCATAAAAGTCCATTAGATGAAAAAGAAAGGGGGGAGGGAAATAATGGACAATGAGAAGTGATTATCAAATAGAGAAGGAAGCCAGCTTTAACACCAAGTCCTTAACATGTAAGGGAATGTATGCTATCGGCAGCATTGTATTTATGGTGACCTAAACCCCGTGATTATTCTTTTGAGTCAACTCTCTGAGCCAAGAAGGACAGACCTCTTGTCTACTGAACAGGCAGTGTATAAAGCAAGTATGCTTCTCTGTTTCCCTCAGTGTGTGTGACAGTGTGCCATGCACATGCTACTGCACAGCTTCAAATCAAGATGTTCTAGAGGCGCCTGGGAGGCAGTCGGTTAAGGGCTGACTGCTGGTTTCAGCTCAGGTTGTGATCACAGGGTCATGTGGCTCTGCACTGAGCTCAGAGTCTGCTTAAGACTCTCTTCCTCTGGCCCTCCCCACTGTATTCTCTCTCTCTCTCAAATAAATAAATAAATAAATAAATAAATAAATAAATAAATGTTTAAAAGAAGAAGGCACTCTAAATTTTGTATCCTTCACATCTAGATGTGTGGCTAAGAAGCAGCACTGAGTAGTGGAAAGAATCATAACATTCCATCATCTACAAGAAATTCTCTGACTAGTCCTGTCTCAGTTTCTTCAACTGTGAAATGATAATAATAGTGTCTTCCTTGTCTGCTTCACAGCTTTGCCATGAGCATCAAGTAAAATAAATAACAGCATCTTTATTTATTGAGCACTTAGATAATAAACATGCAAAAGATTTCACAAGCATTATCTCAATTAGCCATTAAAACAAACTGATGAAATAAGCAATATTGATCCAATTTTGGAGTTGAGAATAGTTAGGCTCGAAGGAATTAAAATTCCACAGATTATATATAAATGGGAAAGCAGAGAGATTTGATCCCAGGATTTTAAGCGACATCTTGTGTAGGTGATATGATTTAGACTTTATGTATTCATTGAATACCAACAAGGACAGTGTTCTGTTCTTCTAGCTCTTTGTTTTCAAAAGATGACACTTGATGATAATAAACTGCACTTCTGCTGAAAAGAAAAAAAAATTTCTGCAGCCAAGCACCTAAGTTAACAGGACACCAAATCACGGAAGTTTAATTAGAAAACTCGACCTTCTCCTTTCATAGGTAAAGCTCTTTTTTGTTTGTTTGTTTGTTTCACTTTCTTTTAACTTCTGTTAAAAGGCTAAGGGGATAGTCTTGCTACTTTTCTTTCTTCTGTGCCCCTGAACGCTGCTAATAATTACCTTCTGCCAATGTTAAAGTCCTCTCATTTACCTAAAGATGGAACTCTTAAAATTAAAATCTCCAGTGGAAAAGGTGATATTAGGCCATTTAAGGTCCCATCTGCTTTTCAAAATCCAGTTAAGGGCATTTAATTTCTCTTATTCAGGGAAAGATGCAAAAAGCCCTTTGACCAAACTGCTATCTAATTAGACCAAGAGCACTAAAAAGTGACTTGCTCTCCACTTGCAACGTAGCTCTGAAACAGACAAAGGTCTGTCTGTTTTGGATGGTTTTTCCCTTATGCAGGTAATTGAAATGCTTCTAGTTTGGCGGCTTAAGCACTCAAATGTCGTAGTGATGACTGTCATAAGATAAATATAGGGATAGCTTCTTACAAATATTTTTTTTTTCAATCTGATGTTGCATATGGATGCCTAGAATAAGTAATGTAAACTGGTCTCTTCTAATTTACATTTAAACAGGGGCTTAAGTAGGATCAGGGAGCACCACTCTGCCTTGAAAAGCTACAGCCTAAAAAGAGTGACAGGGATTGTCATCTGTATTATAATTATTACCAAGTTCAAGAAAAAAAAAAAAAAAGACCCTTGTTAGAAATGGATCCATCTCTGCAGGGGATATCCAAGATTATGGTGCTTGGATAAAATAAGAATCAAGAACTAATGCCAAAGATTCAAATTATATTTTTAAAAGATGTTACATTAAAATAGTTTATGATAAGCTGGGTAATTATAGAGAATTTATGCATCTTTTAACATAATAACATAAAACACTTTAGTTTGAAATTTAAAGTCCAACTATTTTAAATTTGTTTCTGAATTTACACATATCAGTAGAACAAAAATAAATATAGAATGGTTAGATTAATAACCATAAACTAAACATGGATTAGATTTTTGTCCATTTGTGAACATTACAAAAGAAAGCAAGAATTTCTTCTCATATTAAATAGATTCTAGTTAACTGCAGGGCATTTGCTAAAACTAATATTAATATTATCTTAGTTAACTTATCCTATATAAAAAGCGCTGGATAAATAAACCCTGTATGAAATCTGGAATGTAATTTATAATGAATTTGTGCTAATGATATTTAATGTGCCTAGTTAAAATGGAAGCTTTATTGAGAATAAATGTTGCTCATTTACTTCAAAGGGAGTTACCAAACATGGGTAATTTGATGGTAATTGAAGAAATAAAACAATGTTAGCTAATGTAAGTATGATTTACAAATTTCCTTAAGAAAATGCAGTGCATATGTTACATATTTTTCTTAATTGTTTACTAGTAAAAAATTTAAGAATCCATGGGCACACCAAAAATTCACACCAGTAACTATTTGAGAATAAATATTTGTGGTGGGCAGAATAATGCTTCCACCCAAAATGTGTACACCTTAATTAATCCCTAGAACCTGTGAATATGTAACATTGTTACACAGCAAAAGGGACTTTATAGGTGTAACTAAGGTTATGGACCCTAAAATAGGGAGATTCTCTTAATCCTGGATTATCCAAGTGGACCCAATCTAATCACATGAGCCTTTAAAAACAAAACTTTCTCCAGATGCAGTCAAAGAAACTTAGAAGAATAAACAGAAGGGATGATGAAGCCACAGAGGAGGTCAGTGGTTAAGTAGGAAAGGGCCCCACCCACCTTTGCTGGTTTTTGAAGATGGTTATCTGGGCAGCCTCCAGAAAACCACAAAGGACTCTTGGCCAAAAGCCAGCAATCAAACCGTGATCTCAGTCCTACAACTGCTTGGAACTGAATTCTACCAAGACCCCGGATGAGCCTGGAAACAGGAGATTCCCCCCAGAGCAGCCTATATAGAAGTCAACTCTATTGCCATTGTAGTTTTACCCCAGTGACACCATGGTGGCCTTCTAACCTATAAAACTATGAGATAAGAAATGGGCATTATTTTAAGTCACCAAGCGTATGTGATAATTTGTTAAGGCATCATAAGAAACTGATACTATACTGTCTTTATATATACAATATAAATACTTATTAGTCAGTGAATGTTAAAATAATCAAAATTCACTTTCACTGTAGGTCCTCATGGTATCGACATAAACTAGAATTTTGAAATTCTAAAATTTTAGAGAATAAATTCTCTAAGAATTGACATCTTAACTCATGATATAAAACAAATAAGTAAGCAATTAAAATAATCCAGAGCTTTAAAAAAAAATGAAAGCAGAGGTTTGCATATTCAACTATACTAAGAGAGCTCACAATGTGATTTATTTTTCATTATCCTAAGTAAAGATTGAGTGATCTTGCTCTCCCTTCTTTTATTTCCTTCAAAGAACTTTATCATTTTAATAAAACTATAGTTTATTACTATAGCTCATCTTTATTCATCAATGATATGTATTTTTGAATAAATTTTAAGAAATTTTAAGAAATATTTGAATTAGTTCCTGTGAAAAAGCTCTAGTTTTAATTAATGGTAGGTTCATTCTGAACCAAAGATGTGACTTGGCTCTATGACTATAATGCAATCTTATAGAAAATAACATGTGAAGACCAAATAATAGTAATAATCATTATTTATTAAAAGCATAATATCTATATTATCTCAATAACTTTTAATACTCTACAGTTAGGTATTAATACTCCATTTTACAGATGGGGACATAGGTTCAGGGGAGTTTATTAACTCGCTCAAGGTCATACAGCCAGTTACTATGAAATTAGTATTAAAATCTTTTCTAGCATGTTCTTTCTCTTATAATATAGAAAGAACTTCTTGTCCTGTTACATTCTATAAGCATTAGCCCAGCACCTTGTAGATTCTCAAAAATTAAGATAAATATATATACATACCGCTAATGCCATTATAGCCATGATAGTTAAATAGCATGGTTTTTATCCATCTGATAAAATGATATCCATCTGATCTTTATGACTAAAATGTTCTTTCTTCTTAACACACTTGCTATAAATTTGTTCTTTGATCTTCACCTTTGCTTCTGTCTGCTGCCTTTTTTAGCCCGACTGAAAGCTGTAAATTATTAGCAAATTTTTTTATTTTAGAAATTTGCATTGATCACTGATTTTTGCTGGCCTACTCTAATTCGTATAGAAGAAAGTGTTCTTATACCAAAACTCTTTGTTGTTTTATTCAAAATAAAATATGACACCCACATATCCAGAAGTTCAATTTCCAGAAACTTCAATCAATTATTTAGTTTCAACTTGCTACTTCATCTGCTACTTGCTACTCCACAGCAAGCCATCCCTATTTCTCAAGCTTCCAGAGACAGAAAGTAAATTCTTCTCTCCCAGAAGAAAACAAAGAGCATGGAGTGTACACCCTTTTCCCTTTCCCCATCAGCATACTTCCCCCATAGAAGAGAGGTATTTTCTTGGCTTGGTGAGATCAGAGGGTCTAATTCCCATTGTTTGCCTATCAGAAATGCTCACTTTTTCTAATTTTGGAAATAACCACTGAATAATGTTTTTCAAAGTATAGGATAATTTTGATAAAATAATAAAACAAAGATAAACCATTCAACAGCTATTTTAAAATTGTGCTTTGGGTGAGTAACAACCTGATTTTTCATAGGGAAGCACAGGAAAATAATCCCAATATTATTACCAGTCTCCCTACTTTGCCTGTAAGAAAAAAAGAGAGAGAGAGAGAGAGAGAGAGTGTGTGTGTGTCAAACTCCCAAACTCTATAATGGAGATTTACAAAAATCCTCAGATTGTTTACAAATACATGCCCTCCTCTGCTCTCACTTAGCAATTTGTTCCTATCTGACCAATAAGACTTGCATTGCATTTTTTGTTCTTATGTGTATTTCCTGTCCTTCTAACTCCCCATCTCAGAACTTCTTTGCTACTCCTGATACTTTTTTCTCCTTTACATTCATTTCCAATTTATGTCCAAGTCCTACAGATTTCACTTCCCACTCTAAAATCTGTCCCCCCAACTGCAACCACCTGCATCAAAGCTCCTATCACCTAGCCTTGGAGCACAAGAATTGCTTCCTAACATCTAATCATATCTCTGTCAAATCTTTTCTACTCTACAGACTTGGAGATCTTTCCAAAATAGGAATCAGATAATCTCTCCTGCTCTTGGCTACTTCTCAGTCTCTTCTTGAGTTACATTTATCCTCTCATATTTACCTTCTAAATATACATTGAATCTTAGCATATGCTGAACATATTGTGCCATGTGCTTTACACATATCATTTCACTTACTCCTCACCAACCACTTTGAGGTTGCTATGTAACTTGTGTGATCCCCTTAAACATTTGATAAAGTTATTGCAGAACATAGTTAAATAATTTGCTCAAAGAGTCACAGCTAGTTACTGGTAGTTCTTTGTTGAAAACCAAGTCGTCTGGGTCCATAGCCTACACTCTGAATTACCACTCCATAATTTAGCTTTCATTTAGTTTTTTTAAATACTACCTGTTCCTCTTCACTTTCTTCATACATCTCCCCCTCCACCACCTTCCTCTCCATCTTTGCCTCAATAGTCACTTCTGATTCATTATATCAGCTCAAGTGTGACTTACTCACAGAAGATGTTCCTAACTCTTTAGTCCATTCTGTCATTGGGCCCTATTACTTTCCTTCATAGCTTTTACTGTATAATCAGTCACTCGTGGTTGTATTTAGTCCTTCAGTGCCTATCTCCAACAGTAGACATTTCATCAGCTAATGCCCTCCGAGGAATAGGCGACTGGTTCTGCTCACCATTGTGCCTTTAATGCTAATCACTATCCAGCAACCAGGTGCTCAACAAACATAGAATA
This sequence comes from Mellivora capensis, assembly GCA_004024625.1. NCBI lineage: Eukaryota > Metazoa > Chordata > Mammalia > Carnivora > Mustelidae > Mellivora > Mellivora capensis. The sequence goes on along the minus strand of PISX010008308.1, from coordinate 42,421 downwards.
AAGGACCGAAGCAATGCTTCTTCCTGCTTTCAATCACGTTCTGTCTAATGATCCCACCACATGGTATGGTACAAAACTGCCAGGATTTTTTTGAGCATCACACCTTTTAGCTTCGCCCAAAGAGGCAGATTCTGTAAGTTTTCTTCTTTCTGCTTCAGTTTGAAAATGTCTACATTGGGACCTTGTCTGGCATGACTTAAATCAGGTCCTATTCCTAGTCTGACTAATTCTGATCAAAGAAACCATATCAGAATGCACTTCCGACTAACGGGACCATTCTGAGAAAGGGGGATATTACACTTTGCTAACAAGACACTCCAAGCCATGTCCTTAACATCTAAGTAGATACATATGACTGGGTCTCAGAAACTAGTTCAACTGAACTTAATTAAAATAATGGTGGGCGCCTGGGTGGCTCAGTGGGTTAGGTCATGCCTTCGGCTCAGGTCATGATCCCAGGGTCCTGGGATCGAGTCCCGCATCGGGCTCTCTGCTCAGCGGGGAGCCTGCTTCCTCCTCTCTCTCTCTCTGCCTGCCTCTCTGCCTGCTTGTGATCTCTGTCTGTCAAATAAATAAATTAAAAAAAAATAATAATGGTAATATAATAACCAGTTACTGTAAGCAAAGCATGCTGCTAGATGTTTTACCTATGTTATTTAACTCATATTGATGATAATCCTGTGAGGTAGAAATCCTTTTTTGTATTATTATCCCATTTCACGAATGAGAAAGTGAGGCTTGGGGCGCTTAACTCATTTACTCAGAATCACATTGCTAGAAAATGGCAGAGTGAACTCAAAATTATCTAAATCCAAAGTTTGCTTTGTGTTCTGACCTGCTAAAAATCTTGCCTTGTTAACAGCAAAGCTATTCAAGTATATAGAGTGAGCCAAAACTTACTAGATAATCAGCTGTATTGGTATGCAGATGCAAAGGAAAGAATCTGCCCAGTAATTATATACCAAGTCTGTAGTGAAAAGGTGGCATGTCAGGGGGAAGAAAAAAAATGTATACAAAATACAGCAGGGGTTATCTCCGTCTAGTAACAGTGAAGGAGTACATGTAAACAAATAAGATTATTTGAAGTTGTATTAACCATAGCTATGCATAAACATAAACAAGCAGGGGCGCCTGGCTGCCTCAGTCAGAAGAGCATGTGACTTTTGACCTCAGGGTTGTTATTTCAAGCTGCAAGCTGGGTGTAGAGATCACTTAAAAATAAAATCTTTAGGGGTGCCTGGGTGGCTCAGTGGGTTAAATCCTCTGCCTTTGGCTCAGGTCATGATCCCGGCGTCCTGGGATCCAGCCCCGCGTTGGGCTCTCTGCTGGGCAGGGAGCCTGCTTCCCTTCCTGCCTCTCTGCCTACTTGTGATCTCTGTCAAGTAAACAAATAAAATCTTTCTAAATAAATAAATAAAATCTTTAAAAAAAAAGAAATAAAAGAAAAAGCATTTCACAAGCAAACACATAACAAATAAGCAAGGAATTTCAGGCTATTTCAATACTGTGTTGTGCATGACCTACCCCGGAGGTCAAATAAAGTCCTCTCTCAATAAGGCACAAAAGAATAAATGCATATTATTGATCAGAAAACCATAATTAAATGAACACATTTTAATTTTCAAAGTTGAAAAATTTATTTAATCCCCAAAAGTATTGTATTCTAAATCTACTGAAGATAAATATTTATAAATGAAAATACAAATTGAATTTCATATGCTGACACTCTTTATTTTAGGGATTCAGGAATAAAAGATAAAAGAAACTAATTTTCTGTAAATCCTGATACATTATCAAAATGGTACATTAAATTTTTCATATTAAATTATTTAACTATTTAGCACATTATAAAATTTAAAATGACATTTCTGTTTAAATGATTATGAGGCACTGAATTTGAATATAATTTAATAAAAGTGTGCAAAATGCATTACCATATGAAGTCAATCTGATCAATTTCATAATACTACATATTATGATGTAGAATACTATTAAAAATGTATTAACATAGTTCCCTTTAAAGCATTTTTTTTCTCTGCTATTGGGCATGTGACTGAATGCTTTAATTTATTCTCTAAACATTATCTTGACACTATTGATTTCTGTAGTCATTTTTTAGATATTTAACTATGAAACATTTCAAGATTTTAGTTTTATTAAGTACTTGATAAACTGTATGACTGTGTTAGAAATCTCAGAATGTTCCTGTAATTAAACTAGAGAAGTATTTATAAATTTTAATTTATTCCAATTCTGATGTTTTTAAAAAATGAGGTGAAAATAAGTATAAAAATCTGAGAAACTTAAGGGAAATGGTATATTTATGAATCAGGTTTTAAACATCTATAATGGAACATTCAAAGAGTTCATTCAAAATAAAATAATAATAAAGTCATAGACTTTTAACATAACAGATCTGGTAGACATTTTTCTTTGTCCTTTTAAATATTCAAACAGTTACTACATGTATATTAAATACCTTCTATGTAACAGAAATATTTCTTTATGCACTGTAAGCTGGAAGAATATTCAATTATGTATTTGTTCGATTGACATCTAACTCCAATAAAAATTTTTTCTAAATAAACTAATACAGGTTTCTTTTAAAAAAATAAATAAAGCAGCACAAGTACAGAGTAGTCATCAGATTAGTGGACCCAATCAATGCCACAGTGCCCTCAGTCCAACATTTGGGCACAGTTCATCAGCCGGATGGTATACAAAGCTCTATGTTTGCATCTTCCACAGTAAAGTTCTCTCTGCCTCCCCATTCCTCTTGTCTTTTTCCTTAATAACTCAGCACCCCTGAACAGACATCTTACAACCAACAAACACCACTATTAGGCTCATTCTAAACACTGTACCTGACCAGTGGCCATCAGTTCATGGGTACATGTGTTGCTGATGTGAACTGATATCACCAAGCCTAAATTATTCCTTTGCTTTTAAGAACTTACATATTTGAATTCTGGCTGAATACCAGTCTATATGCATATCCTATAGGCACTTTTTCGTTAACATCTTAAAAACTGAGTTCATACCATCTCTACTCCCTAATCCATGCCTGGGTCTTCACCTGCATCCCCTGATTCAATGCAACAATATCTAACCATTGTTCAAAGCAAGACTTGGGAACCATTCTAGGTGCTTTCCCTTCCTCGCTCCACATTTCTTATCCCTTGCATTAATTAATCACCACTTACTCACTGGCTTCACTATGGACTCATGATCACTAAACTGTAGCATGCCCTTAGCAATCCTACAGCATCTAGCCAGTCAGTTCACTCTCTTTCTCTTAAGTGACTATTTCACGAATTTTCCTTCTCCTGAAAGTACCAATATCCATCTCTGGTCTTCACTCTCAGCTGATGACTCTGCATATTATTTCACTGAGAAATAGAAATGATCCAAAAGACTTTCTATAAAAAGTTCCTACCTCCACATCTCCCTTCTGCATCAGGACCTACATTTACTGAGTCGTCTGAAGCCAGCCACTCTATACCCATTCAGCTCCATTCTCTTCTCAAGAGGAGGGCTCAATCACCTACCTCATCAACTTTCTTTCTCTCTCTTGGATTATTCCCTGAACATACACACTACTATTAAGAAACAACTATGGAGAGGAGAAGGGAGTTGAGGGAAATTGGAGGGGGAGATGAACCATGAGAGACTATGGACTCTGAAAAACAACCTGAGGGTTTTGAAGGGGCGGGGGGTGGGAGGTTGGGGGAGCCAGGTGGTGGGTATTATGGAGGGCACGCATTGCATGGAGCACTGGGTGTGGTGCAAAAACTATGAATTCTGTTACACTGAA